>JANPWX010000437.1:782348-906337 GCA_024734555.1 Trochalopteron elliotii
AAACATGCTGAACCATAGCCTCTGTAAACACCTGAAGTAGTTGTAGAGCCTTTTCCTTTTGGAGTTGGGAGCAGCCTTGTACTTCTACTGATTCCCTTTATCTGTGTTTAGTTGCATTCATTTCATTCTTATAGACTCAGTCGTTGTGCTGGTCTTGCTTATAGTGTTGTGGGTTTTTTGATGGAAAATAAATGTCACCTTACAGATACATTTGTATCCATACAGATTCCATCCAGTATGTTGATTGTGCAAGTATTTTATCTAACATTAACTAATACTTTAATTAGATAATAATGTTTTAATGCTGCAGCATTACTGTCCATTTCTGTTGACTAGACAAGCTTCTTTGGTGTTGATAAGAGTAAAATAATAAAACAATGCCTTTTCCCCCATTTTTTTTCTATGCTTAGTCATTGCAGATACCATTTCATTTTCAAGATTTATGGGTACATTGATTTTGTTGATCTTACTTTGCCTATTTTAATTTATTTTTCTTTTACTATTTTTTAATATTTAATATTCTTAATATTTGTCTTTTCTTTTTTTTTTTCTTGTTTTTTTTTTTTTTTTACATGATTGCCAGTTATGTAAACTTTTTATCCATATGAGAAATGCAGGGAAAACCAAATTATTGTGAAGTAGCTGCAAACTTTAGGTAGACTATGTGATGTACTGAGCTGGCTATTTCCTTTTTTTAGTACTTGTTAATTGTATGTTTACACTGTAGTCAGTGCAGGTTTATAGTACATGTGCAACTGGTCTTAAATCAGCTAATATGGGTGCTGGGAAGAGTAGAGTCCCAGCAGTGTGGAACTCACTGTGAACTGCACTAAAAGTGGGTTGATGCCAGCTGGTGCTGCTCCTGCTGCATGTTACCATGACTATTTTAGGAGTTGAACTTGTGATGATCCTTGTGGGTCACTTCCACATCAGGATATTCTGTGATTCCATTATTTATTAGCAGTGCTCAGGGTGGCTTTTTCAAAGCTGAACCTGCAGCACTCTGAAATTACTCATAATTTAATGTGGGAATGCTAAACCTATTGTGGGAGTGAAGCTTGCTTTCAGTATTGCAGGAGATAGTGTGAGACCTGACTTTAGACATGGGATTCATAACAAAAATTTGCCATCTTCTGAGACCTGAAGGCATTTGGATTTTGTGTCCGGGTCCAGTACAAAACAAAGAAAAGAGTCAAGCCATCAAAGACTTTTCTTTTCAAAGGGGGTTGGCTTTCATGTCTTTATTAATCTGTCCCTAAACTTCACAATGTCCTGCAGTGTGACATATACAATTGTAGCACTGGCAGTTTTCAGACAGGATTTTAATGAAGGGGGTTGTTTTGTTTTGAACTTTTTGATGACCATAAATGAATCAAGAATGTGCATATCTGACAGTACTAAGTGATGCAGGACACAGACCCATGCTTTCTCTCTGTCAGGGAGGTTTTTGAATATCTTGCCATTTGATGTGCTTAATTGCATTGTAGAGGGTGTAGAAGAGCTGTAGATTCAATTTCAGTGTGAGTGATCTAGCAGTATATAGAGAGAAGCAGCTGTAAATTCAGGAAAGATATTAAAACTATCCTTTCAAATTTGAAAAAAATGCTAACTGAATTCTTCCTGTGTACCTCAGTAAATTTTCAGAGTGCCCTTCTAATATGTTTCTTTATGGAAAGGCCATTGAGCCAATTACAGTAGTTATTCCAGCCTGCCTACAGACCTCCTTATACTTGATTTTGCACAGTAGGTAAAGAAATGAGAGTTTCATGGATAAGCTTTTCCATGTTGCTGAGACTGGTGGTATTCCAGAGCTGGCGGTGCCTCTGAACTTTGCTTCAGGAAACAGTTGTATATGAGTCCAGTCTTAACTGCTGTCATTTTTAGCCTTCCCTCTCTGCAGCTGGTGATAACTGAATGTTGGAGGTTCTGGCAAAGACATCAGTATCTCCTGGCTGTTCATCCTGTGAGCTCCCTGAATATACCTTGTCTGAAAACCAGTGCTGAGCACCACTTCACAGAAGGTCGTTGGAATCAAACATGGGATTACATACTCTTGTCACAGTTACAGAAATCTGAGTAACTGTACAAAGACACACGCTTGCAAGGACTGGTGCATGTTAATTAATCTACACACACCTACCAATCTGAGCTTTTCTTTACGTGAATTACACCTAGAATTTGTGGTGCATTTTGCCAGCCTAGGGAATCCCAGATGTTGCATTGCTGGCAAGCAGTGCTGCTGCTTTGGGCCAGTATGGATTTCAGGAGGGACAAGAAGTCAATACATGGGCACATGTGAGCTGAAGTCTTTTCAGATGAAGGATGTAAGAGAACTCTGGATGCTGGAAATAGAGAAGGCATGTGTCTGTTTGGCAGTGAAACCTAATGGCCTGTGGGGTGGCACTTCTGAAGTGGCAGACACTGAGATAGAGTTGACATGAATTGAGAAACAAAGGACATTAGCATGGTGTGTTCGTGATCTAAAGCCACATTCACATTTGTAATTAAATACATCAGGTGTCTCTCTCTCCTTAGGCATCATCTTTCTTGAAGAAGATAGTGTTTTTACAGTAATTTCCTACATGAAGCTGACTGTGGAGGAATAGTTTGCCTGTTTGTAACTCATTTAACATGAAGAGAAACAAAGGATTCTCAGTACAGTCAAGATACTTAAACAGATGTTTTCCTCCAAGATAAGACCATCACTGATTGGGCTGTGAAAGTTGTAAGAGAAAAAAAACAAAACTGAAGGAATTGCAGAGAATTGTAGCTTATCCCAACATTGTACACTTGTGACTTCTGACACTTAGAGGATCTATATAAATATAAGGGGGGATGTTCCTGAAGTGCAAAGACACAGTGGTCCATGCTCAGTGTGGTGTGTCATTAGGACTGTGAATATAAGGAGGGGCTCATTAGTGGAGCAGAGTGAATTTTGGTGAAACACATTCCTTCCTCAGCAGTTAATTGCATGCCTTGCAGGTGTAGGAGTATAGGAAAGCTTAGAAAGTTTTATCACCCTCATGACTCATGCTATGCTATGACAATGACATGTCCTGACCTATAAGACTTCAGGCAGCTTTGAACACTGAAGCTATTTCAAATTTTTGGATTATGCATATTTTTTTTGAACACTAAATCCTCTGTACTTAGACTTTGGTTTCCTTCCTTCCCTCTGAAGCTGACAGTACCAAAAATATTTTTTTTTCTGCCCTCACTTCTGGTGAGGTTCTTCAGTCTGCCAGGCCATTCTTTTCAAAAGTACATGTAGGAATCCAAATTTTATGCTGTTTAAGTTTATTTAAAAACCTCAAACAAACCAACCAAAGAAAAAATGTAATAAAGTACACTTTTTTTAGAAATTAACCTCTCCACCCCAGTTTCTCTTATTTTTTTCTCCTTGGTGCAAAGTGATCAAATTATTTTTAAAAGAAAGACTTGTCTGTCCAAAACCAGACCACATATTCTCAGCCCAGAACTAAGGTGTGTGATTGTCTCTTGGAAATCAAACCAAATACAATCTTTAATGAGCTTTTACAGCTCTATTTTTTTTACTGCATTCAAATCTTGTACTGGTTTTTAAACATGACCTATTGATGTTGTCAAGAATATCTTCCAAACAATTTGTCCAATCTTTATTCTTAGTAGCTCTTGTATAACCTGCACTACCACGTGCTTTGTAGTTGCTCTAGGTCAGAGCAATTCAGGATTATATCTGACACCCATTTTGCAGTAATTTTACCAGATGTAATGGTTGTGACAAAAAGAATTCTACTGTGAAACTCTGCATAGTGATAGAAGTACCTAACTGCTTCACGGAAGTGGGCTGATTTAGCCAATGCCATAGAAAGAAAGCAAAAAGAATCCATCTCTCTCTTTTTCTGTCTCTCCCTTTTGCCCTTCTGCCCCAGCTGTAAGCTGTTAAAACTGTTCCAGACTTCATCTTAAGTAAGTGCCGTTCAGTGTTTCCTCAGTGAGCAGTGATTGATTTGGATTCATTAGAAGCAACTTTGTGCAGAGGGTTTACATTATAGTACACATGAGAGATAATAGGTGCAAGTGTGGCAGCATGGATTCATACCTATAGTGCAATGAGGAAAATAAATCATAATTAAACAATAATGAGCTTATTTCCCTCAGTGGTGTTAAGTTTTTCCATATATTCATAGTTCAGTCTGTGTGGTTGGACCCACTGGTTTGTTTTCCACCCACGTCCCTTGGCTGATGAGAAATATGTTGGCTAGTGAGGGATTCTTTTGTCTGTCTTGCTACTCTGGTTCAAAACACAACTTCTGTTCCTTTAGGCACTGGGATTTTGTGCTTAGAGGGATTGGATAATACTGTACAGAGAAAGCTCCTGTGTAATCTCAGTAGAAAGGGACAGTGTAAAGACAAACTCAACACATCATGGAAACCATCTTAGTGAAAGGCAGCCTGTTTTCATGCTGAACTGTGGCTCAAATGAAGTGTACATAGGCTGCTCTTGGATGGGAATTTGAGCAACCTGACCTAATGAAAGATGCCCTGGCCCACAGCAGGGAGAATGGACTAGATAATTTTTAGAGGTTCTCTCCAACCCAAACTATTCAAGGATTCTATGGTTCATGCTTAAATGTTTAGCAGTCACTCTGATCATCAAGTTTTACATCAGTGGCTACTTGGATGCTTGACTTGGGCCAGCACTGGGGTGGACAATTAGATGGACAGTGTACAAGTTATATTCTAGTCAATTGTTTCAGCATCAACTGTTGTTGATCAAAAGTTGTCTAGAGAAAGTGGATGTCAATTCTTGCTATTGAAAATGGTTTACACTTTTTATCCGGTTCTTTTCTTTGCACTTTTTCAGTGTCATTTGGTCACGTTCTGTTTCAGTTCTGTGTCATTTGGTCACGTTTGCATAAAAACAAATACTTTGAAATCTCTTGTTACAGAGTGTCTCTCATACGCTAGGGCAATTTTTGGCAGATAAATCCTCTCCTGTAAAGCCAATGCCCTGCAGTTGCTCCTTCACACGTGCAATTTTTTCTCAAGAAGATTTCAGTAGCACACAACCCCCAAAACATGTACTTGTCTTGTATGTATTCATAAGGGTTGCAGTAGATTTATACACTGACAAGATTTTAAAAAATGTTTGCTGTGCAGTGCTCATGGTCACAGTATAGATGAGATATTGTCTGTGTTTTGGCTCTGCATTACACCAAGCTGACCCTTAGTTTAATGCTGCAGAATTTTATGTCAGTGGTAATTTCTCTCAGCAGATTAATTGTCCACCCTGCTGGCATGCCTTTGCTTGGACTCTTAAGTCTTGTGTCGTGATTCAGCCTTCATTAGCAGTGACTGACAGCAGTCACCAATGAACCTGCTTTTCCTCCCACTGCAGGAACTGCTAGAGTTTCCTTTAAAGACTGGTGTTAGAGGGGGGCATCTTTTCAAGACAAGAAGCTATTTGAATTTGTGGCTACACGTTGGTTAAATAAGCTCATGCCTAGGTCTGCCTTTCATTTGCAAAGTGAGATTTTGTCTCCATGTACTCAGAAATCATGAGTTGAAGTCACAAGAAATTACTGGGTCATTTGTTTTTAAATGAAAAGTCTTCGTATGATCTTTCTTTTTTGACCTTCTGAGGCTATTGAATATGTTCTTTGTTGCCTTTCTGCAACTGTGAGGGAGAAAAATGTCTTTTAAATGAAAGATCAAATTCTTAATCTGAAGCTTTGAGAAAAGCAACAAACAACATTGGACTTTGTGTTACCACGATAAGACTTATTTTTAAGTCTTCCCACGGTATCACAAAGCTGTGGTAGACATAGGAGAAGTGAGCAAATGTTGGTCATGCTGGGCAGTGGATCATGGGCTTTGGAGGACAGTACACATCTGTAGTTGGAAGGCCTAGACTGTGATATGGATTTAAGCAAATAATTGAAACATTTATTTTGCTGAGGATTATTTATAGTTGCAACAGAATTCTGCTTCTTGGCTGGTAGTGTTGGCCTTCCCATTACAGCCTTGAAATTTATCTAAGGAAGACTTGTGATAAATTTTGTGGACTTGCACAGGCCACATACCTTTTCCCCTTTTTCCCTTCTCCTCTTCCAACTCAAAGCAAAATTCCTGCACATCCAGTTTCCATCCTCTCTGCAGTGACAGCTGCTTTGTGCCCTGCTGACTCTGTGTGTCTTTGAGAAGTTCTGCTTCAGGAGTTGTCTCTTCCGTTCCCAGGCATGGAAGTGTTTCTGCTGTGAAGCTGGTGTAGTGCAGAAGTCATTTTATTTTTATCTTCATTGAAATGCAGCTGGGACTAGGCATGAATGCACTAAAAGGTCTTGGAAATGGAAACATCATCTGTGACTGGTATAATGTGCCTTTCTGATTGAGAATTGGAGGCATCCATCTTGCTTTTTAAACATCCAATTCATTATTGCTGCTGCTGTGAATTTCATTTGTACATCTCTTTCAACATATGGACTGATAAACTGCATCCTGCTTAACAATAGGACAGAGATTTATTTTTTACATCATGGTTGAATGTTGTTCAGAAGTGATTAGCTATTGAACAGCACATGCTGGCTAGACTAGTAAAAGATCTGATGATCTTCTTTAACCATTCAAGGACTGCAGGTAAGCTCTGTGTACCAAAAAGCCCAAACCCCCCAAAATCCCAAACATTGGACTGTGTGCTCAAAGTTTCACCCTCGGACTTCAGTTTGGCAGCAGATGCTGCCTGGTTCTTTATGTCTGAACACAATTCTACTAAATTAGATAGACTTAATTTCTAAACTTCCCTGAAATGTTAAGGTTAGTCCAGAGCTTATGCCCTTTCTGCAACACAGTAAGATTATTTGATTGGTAATATATGGCTGTTAATTTGGGGGAAAGTATGTTCTACTGTATGACAGATGGATGTACGTCTCATAGAAGAGTGGGCCATTTTACAACTTACAGGCTAGGTTGTTATGCAATAATGTGGGAATAGTAACCCACAAATATGAATTTGTTTGTCTTTTGGTGTATCTTTGAAGGTCTCCTTGTATCTTTCTGTTTAAAGTCAACCACCACCATTTTAATTGAGCAGCTTTCGGGCATTGTTTGGATTATACAGAGAAAAAGGAGCTACAATTATAATAATACCCACTGTAAAAGAAATAGAGGCAAATGATAAAACTTCACTGAGCTCTTCTGGTCAGGTTGATTAGATCTGTTTCATCAGATTATGGTAATTCAAATGCAGTGGCTGTTTAAGATGATATTTGGCATGTGTAAAGCAACTGACACAAGAGGATACTAAACACACAGGCTTTTCATTAACAGATAAAACTCTCAAACTTTCTGGAGGAAAACATCATGGGAGTGGTCATAACCCTGATTAACCTTTCTACCAGCAATTAAATTGGTATATAAATTTGCTCTGAATTCTTGCATATCTTTGTGAGCCCTGCATACTGTTGAGCACTCTTCTTCTGATGCTATGGATTTTATTCTTTGTAAACAGGAATTCTCCACTGACTGTAATGTAAATTGCAAGGGCATGTTTCATTGTGAAGAACAAGTTATGAAAATATCTGTCAGAAATAATTACAGTTGATCCTGCTGTCGGGCAGGAATATAGATTGGATAATTTACTGGTGTCTTCCTCAGCAGTGTTTTTTATAGCACTGTTATCAGGAATATCAGAGTCTAACTCAAAATAGAGATAAAATCACTTGTAAGAGGGGAAAAAAGGAAAGGAAAGGTTATTGATCTTCTACTCTTGACTTTGCACAGTTGTTTGTGGCATGGGCTTACTCGTGCATGACTGTGTAGAAAGTATGAAGAGCGGGTACTGTCTTTTGAAAATGCAGAGGCTCTTGAATGTGGAAATCCTGTTTTTCACTATCATTTAAGGGTGTCTTAAAGGCCTCAAGCAGCTGTTTCCTCCTTTTGAAGTTTGTATCCTAAATCAGATGTGGCACATAGTACAAGCCTTTGTAGGAACCTAAGGACACCTGGAGGTAAATGTGCCCTGTGATGGTCTGAAGTATGTATTTTGCCAAGTCGTCCATGAAAGTGACATTTAAGCATCCTGTAGAATGAGCAAATGGGAGAAGCTGCAAGGCTATTGATTGCCCTTGTCCTCCCTCCCCCGTTCTATAGATTGTAGAGACCTGCTACAGTTGCTCAGGACAGCATGGCAAAAGAGAAAGATGGAAATACATAGTTGGCAGGTAGGCTGGTAAACAGCTCTTGTAATTTCATGAGTTTGGTAGAAATTAAAGTGTCGGTATTATTCTTAAAGAGTGGACAGCAATACATCTTTCTAATGTACCCTCTCCTCACGGATATATGCAGCTGATAAGATTTTATTGATTTCCTCCCTTAAATTTCTACTTCTGATTACTTCAACACTGATGTTTTGGCTGGTTTAATTTACCTCTCTCCAGAAAGTTTCTTTATTTCTCCAGATCAGGAGGTGTCCTTTTCACTCACATAAGCCTTCAAGTCTGTGCAGAAAGAAGATCCAGGACGTGGGCTCCTTACACTTGTCTAATGGCACATTTAAGGAATAATGTATTTCTTGTTTGTTTGCCTTTTGAGGGGTTCTCTATACCTAAAGGTCCATAGCAACAGACATGTTCTCTCACACTCACAGGTATCACAGTATCTGACTATCACAAGGCATCATAGTGACCTCCAGTCTTTTTCAATCCAACAGGCTATGGCACTGCATGAAAGGACTGACCTTAGAAAGGCTGCAGAGGGTTTAAAAAACCCCACCTACTCTAATGAGAGAAAATGGACCAGTTGGTATCTGTGCTGTTTTGACTTGGAGCATGGTAAAATCGAGCAAACAGTCCCAAAATGAGCTGACTGTCCCAAATCAGACCAGCTCAGGCCTCCTTAACCCTGCCTGTCTTTAACTCCTTTGACAGCTGTCTTCCACTGGGACGGAGGCGAAACTTCGACAGACCGCATTTGTTGAGCAGTGGTCCCCAGATTTGCAGCTCTCCCCAGGAAGACCTCAGAACAATTACAAGTGTGTCACCTGGACAAAATGTAAAACTTCGCTGTCAGACTATCCTATCCCTGGTAAGGCATCTAAGGCCACCTCATTACCTATGAAAACAAGCTTAATAAAAAGGAAAATAAGCTGTAAAATAAGGGAGCTACTAGGAGATGTTACATGTTTATGAAATGTTTGTATTAGGTTGTGATGACCATACTGTAAAAATTGCATGCAAAATAATAGGAAGAAAACTAGTGCAGGAAAAGAAACTCTTTCTAAAGGTGTTCTGTTTGTTGGTTTTAGACCTTGTTTTTAATCTGCCTCCTCTGACGGAGAACTGGTTGTGACCGTAGATTTATTAATGAAAAATGCCTGTTTGTGTTATGACAGAGCAAGTTTTGATTTGGCCAGTCAATAAATCCTGGAAAAAATACTGAATGAAAATGAGGCATAGATGACTAAGTCTGGACAGCATGGGGAGGTAGACCTGACCTATTTAGCTGCATATCTTACAGTGAACTTTCACCACTAAATCTAATTCTAATATTATTTCTCTTCTGTAAGAATGACTGTGCAGCTGTGAATCCTATGCAAAGCCTTAGACACATATTTACCTCGGTGGTCTAGAGAGTATTGCACATGCTCATATTCCCTTTAGGCCTGTATTTAATATTTTTTTCTGAGATCAAGGTCTCAATACACATGTAAAATTCTCTGTGTAGTATGAATGTGTAGTATTAAGTAGAATAATAGTCTAAATGTTAATATAAAAGATGAGTTAGCAGTACCCAGTACAATGTGACTGTTCTTAGGTCATCTTTTAGTGCCCATGAACTAATAAAAGATGATTAATTGCTATAATGTGCTAAAACACTGAGAAGGACTAAAGATAATTCTGAATGACATTCTGTGTTAAATTAATTTGTTAAGCAATGCTGAGAACAGCTGCAGAAAATCACAAAGCATTCTTGTATATTATGTAGCCTGCTGTTTTTTTCTTTTCCCCCTTGGTGATCGGTTTACTTAGTTTAACTTGTTTTTTTCTTTGTGGTCCTTTTAATTTGATAAACATAGTCAATTAAATTCATGTTAGGATGTGACTGGGTAAACTCAGTTTCCTAGTAACTGATGCTACTGGAGGTACAACTGTTGGCTGCTTGTTAAGTGAATGCAGGGGAAATTAGAATAAATGAGGATTTTAATGTCTGAATTTAAAGCTCTTTTCCAACCTTAATGATTCTATGATTCTATTTCCATTTCTGGGTCCCCAGTATGTCCTGTTAAGATGACCTGCCATTAAACAATGCTTTGTTGTTGCTGGAGAGGAGGTGTTGATGCTGTTCCAGCTGTTCTGCCTGCTATCCCTCTCAGGTCAGATTGGGAACACTGGTCCAGAGCCTGTACCAAGACTAATTTTGATGAAAACAGCATTGTCATGATAATATTGAGGTCTGTTTATACCTGTCTGTGAGAGGTTAGAGAAGAGACAGAACTACTCATGAATCTATGTTGTGGAAGAGTTGATGGCAACTCAAAATGCAAGACAGACCCAAGCTGAATTTATTAAGACTTCCATGTTCTGACTAGATTAGTACAAGAAAAAACCTTTGTTCCCTTTTCACTTTGTATCTCGTGAAACCTTGCTCAGTACTAGGGTTCTCTAACGTTCCCAGCAAGAAGTGACTGAAATGGAGGAGTTGGAAGTTTATGGCTAAGGACAGGAGGATTAAGGCTGAAGCATGCAGGCTCCATGCCTCCCCAGAAGTCCTTTCCTGTACATTGTTGGTAGTTTCTATGTACTTCATAGAAAAATAAACAAGTCCTCTTCTCTGAGACCAGAGTCTCTGTTGACTAGATGTACAGGGCTTATATTTCCAAGGAAGTCAGTATTTACATAGCTTAGGTGTAAAAAACCACTGAGGTTCTTACCATACATGACTCAGAATATTTTGAAGTGTGCAGAAGCAGTGCAAATTCTTTATGTCCTGGAATGAAGGATAAACAGCACACTCCAGCACAAGAACATTTTCAATGTGCTATTCTGGATACTGAAATCCTGTCATTCACAAAATGTATCTATTTCACATATCTAGTCTGCCAAACCTGTTCCATTCAGCTTAGATTTTTTTTGGTGTTTCTTGAGACACAAATTTACATGGTCAGAATATAGCAACATTCTTGAATCTTCTTTTTTTCAGAGTTAGCATCTTCAGCTGTAAATTTGAAGACATGCTACCTGCAGACAAAATGTTGCTGTTAATCAGAGAGCCTGAGAGATTGTGACAGGAAACTGAAATCAAACACAGGGTTTGGGTAGGACTGAGGTAGGATCAGTTGCAACTCAGAGTAATCTGCTGAAATGACTCCCTCTTGTTCTTTCAGATAATGTGTTTCATTTAAATTATATAGCATGGGGCACTGAGCCCCTGTGTGAGCAAAGTAAAGACAACTGGCACAATGGATTAATAGTGATGCTTCTTACTGCAGAGGTTTGGCCCTGTAATTTAGAGAAACAGGCCAGAGTCATGAGAAGGGGAACAGGGCAACATTTTCCCTGCCGCTCTGTTGAGGTCAGTAAGTGGCATTCCTGCTGATTGAGTTTCAGTTTTGGAAAGTGTCTGAACAGTTTTGTTTATATTGTGTATAATGCACATACCTATGTATATTTGTGGAAAATCAATAATGGTATAAAATGCCTGCCTTCAGTTTTCCCCTCTTTTGTGTAAATCAGGGATGAAATGTTTTTATAATATTGTGTCTCACCCGACGTTTATGGCAGTGAATTTGTTGGACTCATTAAATATCATAGACGACAAGATGCCCATAAATTCACTCAAATGAATTCATGAACACTTAAACTACTAAAAACTGATTTTCTCTGTGTTTCTTGCTCCTGATTAATCACACTTCCAAAACTGATTCAATGTTGAAGGATGAGCAGACAAGCTTTATTCCATTAGGGAAAAAAAAAAAAAAAAAGCTAAACTTTTCATCCTGCTTAGCAATATCTGCAGAAATGGCAGAGTTTACCCTGAGATGCTGCAGGACAGGAGCTGTCTCAGCCTGTCCAGTTTACAGTGTGGTGACAGTCACCTACAGCTACCCTTCACTGGAATTGCAGTGGTCCAATGTGGCACCTTTCAGACGTGCTCTGTTGTAAGGCAGGAGGGCTGAAACCACGCTGGTGTGACTCACAAAGCAGTTTGTTAGGTAACAAATGGCAGCTGAATATGGAGTTTGGAACAAGAAAACAGCAGTGATAGTTAATCAGATTTCAAGCATCTTATGGTGACAGTCTGGCCAGTTCTTATTTATTGTTGTAGGTATCTGGAAGTGTTATTATATTAAAGATATTTTCATAGAGCAAACAGGCATAATAAAAGTTAAATTTTTATTCAGTGAATGCAATACTGCTATATAAAGCTGTGGTATGCATTTAGAACTCTACTTTTATTCAGATTTATTTATGGTGGTCAGCTGGAGCCAAAAAAAGCCAGAAGACCCTTTTAGCATTAGCCAAAACTAAAAGCTAAACAAAAGCCTCAGACCTCAAACAAAAACCAAAGGAAAGATACACTAACAAAATATATTGTGAAAGTAGCATCTGCTTTGATAAACAATACATTTTGCAAGATTGTTATTCAAGCTGATGGGCTATGGAGATTAAAAAATAAAATTAAACACCCCCCCACCCCAGTATTATAAAACACCTTCTTGTGGGGTCCAAATCTGGTGTAAGATTTTGTCTTTTGTTTGTTTTTAAGGCTCCAGCTTGTGTCTTGGTAGTTGTAGGTACTTAAATTACACAAAATCTAAGTCCTCTTCTTTGTCATGCACTAAAGAGCAGAGTATTGAGTACAAAGAGGATCAGGGGGGACACAGAATGACTGATAGCAAGTCTTTGTACTCATGAAGAGATGTAGGAGCATGGTTACTTTTATAGCCACGCTAACAAGGGCTTTAAAAGCTCATTCTACTTCAGAAATGTCATGTTCCTTTTCCTGTATCCCATCATCATTCACAAATCTCTGCCCAGCCTAAGTTAAAACTCCCTGTCATTCAAAAGAACATGAAATCTGTTATTATTCATGTATCTGTTTGATTTCACACCAAAACCCAGAAATGTGCTGTAGGTAAAAAAAAATAAAAAGTTAAGGAAAGAGAGATTATAAAAACACAAGATTTCACAGAGAAATATATCAGTTTATTCAGCTGCTCGTTTCTACTCCAATATATTTGGATTGAAAAAGGAAATGCAAAAAAAGAAAGCACTCAGCTATGCAAGCAAAATTGGATTTTTTTCCTTTGTTTCTGGGAAACAAGGATGGGTTTCTCTTAAGTCTTCCTTGACAGAATCACAATCTTCCTTAACCTTTGTTTTGTTTTGTTTAGGAATTTGACCTTTCTTATTTATATGAATTTTCAGTAGGTGGATTAAGGCCAGGCATCCAAGCCACTATTCCTGACTGAGTGAACATATAATGTATTTCCTAGTGTCTTTGTTTTATTATCTGTCAAATGTGTGTGGAGAAACTCCTGAGGTCTTTACAAAGGAACCTATTTTCATAGAACATCTTCATCCTACTTTTGCATAGTGCACTGCAGTTGGAGAAGGGAAAGGTCTAAAATGTGTGGTTTTATCACCGGGTTTGCAGTAAACAGTCAATTACCCTGGAAATACATTTACTGTGCACATTATTGCAAGAGGTTTATGTAGCACAGGGTGTGAAAACTATCCTGTAGTCTACAGGAGGCTGTACACTGTGTGAAAAAAATTTCTTGTCTAAGTTCAGCTATTTTTCATGGATAGAGAGTCATTTTTGTGCAGAGCAGCTTTGTGGCATTTATGGTATGTTGCAGTAGCTCATCCTACCATTTTGAAATGGAGAAGAGGAGTCAATCAGCTGTTTCACAGCTGGATAATTCCTTGCAAGTGATGGCAGGTCAGTTGGATTTAAGTTGATTTGTCTTATGTTCAGCATCTATGGGAGCTGGAAATGTTATTGGAAAACACTTAGGGCCAGTCATGTCTGATTCTCTGAGCATCTGTTCTCATTTAGGAAGCAGGCTCAAACTAACTCATGATACAAGGAATTAGTGTCTTTCAGTGCAGTGTTTTCAGCTTGGCACTGCAAAGCAGGCAGCAGAGCTGGCTGGTTGTGCTTTCTGGACATGTGGCCTTTGCTGTGTTCAAGAGAACAAGGAAATGTATGAATGTATTTTACATATTCATCTATTTTATGTATACATGTTTTTGATAATATTTCATGCCTGCTTAGAAGTCTAGAAGACAGCAACAGAGTTGAAGTAAGCAAGGTGCTGTGGCTTCTGCCTGGTTCAGGAGACTTTACATTTGTAGTAGAAGTATAAAAGCACTGGGAGGTGACTCCAGCCACCCTTACATTTGCTGGTCTGTCGCTCACTCAAACTGCAATTGCCTTCTTGTGGTGCATAGTTCCTTGCCTGCTGCAAGAAAAGAGCCAAGTGTAATTGGGATTTTAGTGGCCAACAGATGTTTCAGAGACAGAAAATGATCCCCTGCTGACCCCTTGATAAAGGCTGACACCACCCCTCCCAGAAAAAAAACCCAACATGGTAAAGCCTTGAAACCTTAATCCCAAACTCTAGAGCTCTGGCATATGACCGAGTTCTACTTTTTTTTTTTTTTTTCATTCATGTTTACATTTGTCGTTTAGGACAGTGAATGCCAGTGCTCCAGTGGGATTGTGCAAGGGCTGTGTTATGCTTTATGAGCATGGGCCTCCACTGAGACTAATGCAAAGCTGCACTGTCCCCATGGGAGCTCTAGGAAGCATTTATGCCTTGGGCACACACACTAAATGGTTGGGATTTTCCTGGAACAAAAAGGGCATTTGGGTTTATATCTCCCTTAAGAGCTTTGTCTTCTTCAGATGACCATGAGCATTATGAACACATGTAAGGGGTGTGATTGTTATTGCTACTGATCTGATAGCCTTTGTGCATGAAGCTTTGCAGCATGTGCAGTGTTTGTACACTGCAAGCTTGTAGTCTGACTGGGATGGGTATCAGGCTGATGGGTTAATGATTTATAGGGAATAGAATTAATCAAGTGTGAAAGGCTGGAGAAAATGAAGAGTATTTATCTTGCTATTTTCTTGTGAGCCTAAAGAAACCTTGGCACTTTGGATATTGGAAGGTTTCTAGCTGTGGAGGAGCTTTGGTAATTGAGTCACAGCTGAAAAAGAAGCCAAAATCATAGGAAGAGCAAGCTATGGATTGTAGCATTTTTAAAATTTCATAGGAAGGTTCTAAAAGGAAGAGCCTGAGAATTATTCCTGCATTTACATTTAGGGAGTCAAAAGTAGGATACAGTTGTGTTGTACTTCTTAAATTCTTTAGTATAAGTATTCATGTAAAATATGTGTTTACCCTTTTCATGTCAATGTACTTTGTGATACTTATCTTGGGTAGTCCAGTCCAAATTCTTTCAAAGTAATAAATAAGTTTGTCATTTAAGTTTTCCTTTGGTCTTTCTTTCTCTAGTGCTTCCTTGCATTACTCACCACAGAATTCTGGTGCCAAAGACTGTCTCAAGGATGCTCAGCTTGTTCTTGCTAGGGTATACCTCATCTTATTAATGGTAGTGTTTTAGGGGAGAGAAGTCCTCAATCCATCTGGTGTAGCCAGGTAAATTAAGCTTGTTCCTTTATTGTCTGTAGCCCCCTTGCCTTACTGGGCCAGACACCTATAGTTGTTGCTCTTTGCCCCTTTTCCCAGCTCTTAGGGGAGCTGGGATACAAGAAAGAATAGAGTTGCTGATGTCATGACTGCCTACATTCAGTACCTGTGAAAATCTTGATTTCATGTGAGGTGTTGGACCTTGCATGTTTGTGCAGATTTTGAAAGCCTTTCATCTTTGTCTCTGAACATTTGTTCTTCGGCAGAGTCAAATATTTCTGAAAACTTTCCTCAGCAACCCAAGAACAGGAGAGGCAGAGCCACCTGTTTGTCTGTGCTTCAGCTGTGCTTTAATCAGTTACAGCATTTCTGTGTAACTCTGAGGCACCCATGCTTTGAAGTGGTGCTGCAGGCCTCTGCCTGGAAAAATCAATTCCAAATTGTTGTTTACCCATGGCAGGGAGACTTTCCCTGCAGTCAGAAAGATGTATGAGCTAGTGTCTCTGTGTCTTAGAGGCAATGAGGAGGGAGGAATTATGAAATAGCCTGTTTTGGTTTCTCCTTTTTCTTTTCCCAAACGGTTTGTCTAGAAAATTGCACACTTTGCCTCTTTGGCTCCTTTTTCTCCTTACCGAAGAAATTCCTGTTCCCTGACTTTATCAAAGTCACTTTGTTTGAATGCTACAGAACAAAGAGAACCAAAGAAAAGAAATTACTTTCTTGTGGCAATTACCTTTTGTGTTAAAACATGCTTTTCCTTGTTTTACTTTTTTATCAGAAACTAAAAGGAACATGACTTGGTTTTGATCACTCCTTACCTGTCCAGTCTAAGTTCACAAAGCTGTAAATTTTTTTCCTAATGTGCTAGTTTGCAGTTATCTGTATAATAGGAAACTAACAATAGCCTTCATCATTCTGTATTTATGCCATAATCACCTACTGTATTTTTGGTTTTGCATATGGAAAAGCAAATGGCACTTGCAGCAACACCCCTTGGCAGCAGCAGACATGCTTTCTTTAAATAGTTCATCTCCCATTGTTTGGTGATACTCTGGAACTTTAGCCATATTCAGTTCATAAATGATTATCATTATTATCCCTTATGCTTTGAAGAACTTTTACCCAGAATTACCTACAGCTAGACTGGAGCAAGGAAACACCCACTTTTGCTGGGTTTGTATCTGCCTAAATCAAAGGGGTGTTTCTTTCTTTAACTGTTCTGCATTAGCATGACACGTTCTAAACAACAGCAGCATAGGTGAATGGCTGCAGTCCAGCAGTAGACAAGCTGTTCTTTCTAGTCAGCTATTGATCATCAGAAACAAAGGGTATTTTCTTACTCCATTCAGAATTATTTTTTTTCACTCATATATTTAGGGTTTTAATCAAAGGAAGCCAGAAGGTATCAAAATATCTTGTGTATTTTGTAAAACAATCTGTAACTGCCAATTGATACTAACAGCTTGCAGATATTTTGCAATGAATCCTGCTTGCATCCTGGAGATGAGTTGTTCTAGTGGTGTTTTGTTATGGGAGTAATTAAAATTTGCAAATGTTAAAGCTTAGAAGGGGAAAAGCTTTTCAGAATCAAATGAATCTGTATTTTAGTTGTTTGAGAAATAAGCTGTTTCATAGCTGCAGAATTTACAGTGTAATCTGCTCATGGATTGCAGCCTTGCACTCCATAACTAAGCTTCTTACATTTTTTAGTGCAAGAGTGTTTTTAGTTAGGTGGCTACTGTATTAATATGTAAATACACTCCAAGGCAGGGATTGAGCACCCTAACTTTGTAAATGAATGAAGCAACTGTCCTTGTTTTGATTAGAAAGTTTGGATTATAGGTGTCCTAAGGTCCCTTCCAAGGTGAGTGATTTTTTGGCTCTGTTCCTGAATAACCTTGAGGTGTGAATTAGCTGGCTCCGTTCAGGGACCAGTTACACAGCCCTTTTAAAGTTGTGATGGTAAATATAGATGTTGCAGCTGAGCAAGTTATTCCACAGTCCTGAACAGCTTTTCATATCTCCATCATGCATACTTTGATACAGGAAAGATGAGCATTGGTGGAAAGTAATAATTTTTTTATCAAATAAATAAAAACATGGCCAAATATTATTTTTGTTGCACAATTTTTTCCTCTTAAGTGACCAAATCTGTTAATTTTCCCCCTAAATTGAATGAAACTGACAGAAATTGCTGTTTACTGCAGTGCCACATAATTAAGATACCATGAAGCAGGATCTATAAAGGATCTAAGTGCCCTGGCCTTTCATACATTTGTTCCAAAGTTAGAATTTTGCTTTTGGCTGGGATATTAATTCTTTTTACAAGCACCCTTCATTAATGGGGTGGTTAACGTGTAACAGAGCAGCTTGTAAGAATGAGATCCAATGGTGTACAGTTCAATTAATCAGAAATTAATTCCAAAGCATTCAAGCTTAATATATATGTTTTACTCAAATCTAATCATTTTCTTGATGCTGCTTGATGCAGACAGTAATTAAGTATTTTTCTCTATGTATTCCATAAAATATAGGTCATTTTCACCAGTCATAAAATGCCCGGGACGTCTGTGTTGAAGGCAAATGTAACTGAATTTAAATTCGGTTTGGAGGTTGACTTGGGAGTGTATTAAAAATAGTTTTGATGTGATTCAGTACATACCTTCAGGCAGCTTTGCCACTGACATTTATCTAAGGAACAGCTTTATATTGATTTTATTTTTTTAATAGAGAAAAACAAATTTCTGAGAGGGCAGTATTTTTTGTTCAGCTGTGCTGATACAGTTACTTCAATTTTTTATTTTTCTTCTTTCCTCACAAAGAGAAAGCAGATTAAAATCAAGTTCCCAAAACAGGAAAAATGCATCTTGTTTTTGCCATTGTGGTAAAGGTTATCTTATGTGAGGCAGACAATGTTTTACTGTGCTCATCTCTTTCCAATTAGCTTTTCCTGGGGTTTTTTTGCTTACAGTAGTAGCCACAGTCTCTCACACTTACCACTTCAGGTTCATCCTATGCAAATTCAGAGCTGCTTCCAACATCAAAGTTTAATTTTACTACTCTAGGAAGTGGCTAGGATTTATTCAGGGAGTGAAGATATTCAGGTGCAAATGAAAAGATGGTATGAGAGATGATGACAAGATCATCATAAACTTTGACTAATCTGCTGCAGCATCTTGCAGAGATAGGCTCTGTTCCTCATAATACCTGTTCATAACAGTAAGTATTACCTGTGGATGTGATATCTTGGGCTGTATAACTTGAGCATTTTGACCAAATATAGTCAGGTGAGGAATTCTGTCTTGTAATAACTGGCTGGGGAAAAAATGAAAAGCCGGTAGCAAGACCAAACTTAGAGCTCATTTGTTCCTGTCTTCTGCACGTGAGCTGTGATCATTATGTATATCTGCTTATCAGTCCCTTGTCTTTTCAGTTTGCTTGTTCTTTTTTGTTTGATATATATTTCCTTTCCATTGCTATTCCAAAATCATTTCTTTCCTTTTCACTCTCTTTTCCAGCAGCTGTTTTAGAACTACTTGCATGATTTTTGTGAATTTTAACATGCCATCACTTCTCTTCCCAGTGGAAGATCTGTTTCTGCTGGGATATAACCTTAATAATTACATTGTTCACACCACTGCTCTCCCTGGTTATTCCAAGAATAATTAAAATGTGAGCATAGACATAACAGAAAAGCACTCTTTTGCAGTAGAAACACTCTCTTTGACTATTATTAATCCACTTGCAAATTTTGGTTCATATTTATCCTCTGAGGTGTCTTGAAGCTTCTTGTTAAGCAGTGAGTCTCCTGTTGTAGTGCTGAACCTTAGAGCTGAAAAAAAAAGTTATATAAAAAAAGCTAATAAGCATAAAGACTTGGTCTCTGAAGTGAAGACAAATTTGATAGGATATTTGAACATGTGTATCCCTATTATAACTGGCAGCAATTATATGAAAAATGTGGGCAAATTGCAGGACTTCTTTCTTTGTTCCAGCATGTTAAAGACGTGAGAGGCCACGCTTGAAATTTTATAGGAGTTTGAGGATCAGACATTGCCATTCTCTGCTGGCACACTTTGTCATGCTGTGTGAATTTGTTCGGTTCTTCATTATTTCCTACACTCTTGTTTACACAGAGCAGAATAGCCAAGTTTCAGTAAAGGAAAAATATAGTTACAGGAGTTAGAACATTACTGAAAGCTTTGGAGAACTTGTACAGAGTATGTATGTGTTTCAGATGAAGGAGAAGGTAATTTCAGTATTGGAAATGCATGAAATTATTCAAACACGTTTTCAAAACAGGAAGCATTAATAATTCATGAATGTTAATCTTTGAACATTAGTGTTTTTAAAGAAGGTTTTAAAGTGACAGTTGAACTGATCAATTGCCCCCCTCACTGAATTAGGACAGGATGGATTTTTTAAATAACTTTAGGTGATGGTGCTGTTTCATTAATTTTTTTCCATGCCCTGTATCTTTATGTTCAAGAATGAAATGTAATGAGGTAGTAATAAATTATTTCTGCTTTTGTAGAACAAGTAGAGAACTACAAGTTGGTGAAGATAGGGAGCGCATTCACTGTACCCATTGTGCACGTGCCTTGTATTTGGGTGGTAGTATCAAATAAACAGAAATGCTGGATTTGATTACTTGATATGAATATATATTGTTTCCCCTTATTACTGAGATTATCACAATTGATGGGACTTGGTACAGATATTGGTGGATGTCCTGTGATTCTTTTACAGCCTTCCAGTTTGCAGCCTCACTATGCCAGTTTCAAATCTAGTAAAGTTTTTTGTACTAGTAGTTCTTTCTACTTTATCTCCAGCTGCCATTTGATTCCTGTTTAAATTGAAACTTGCACTTATAATTTTTATTTTTTTAAATTTCATGTGGGGCTACTTTTTAAATTAGGAATTTAAGCATTTGTTTCCATTTTGTTTTGTTGAAGGGCATGTAAACACCTCTCAGAGTATAGTCTCAGGGGCGTGGGAGGTGGTGGGAGCAGCATTAGGGCTAGTTTGGGATATCCATTTTAAGTACAGCAACACTGGTTTAAATACAGGTTAAACAGCTGCTGCAGTTTTTCCTCATGAAGAACCTTGTTTCAGCCCTGGATCAGTGCATTTGACACAGATGGTTGTGCTGTGGGGTGAGATAAGCAGCCATGCCTGGACTGTGATGAAGAAAGCAGTATTGCAGCAGGGCAGCTGGCTCCTCCATCTCTCTGAATTAAAAAGTTACACGGAACTTTCCTGAGGATTGACATTGGCCTTCTGAACTTTCACAAAAGGCTTTAAATATACTGTGACAGGTCGAGGCATTATCCACTGGGCATGAAGGACTTACCTGTTGATTAGGGGATGCAGGGATGAGAAACCATCATGAAGGTATTTTCTCAAGAGAAAGTGACTGTGATGCCTTTTCCATATCAAAGAGCTCAGTGTGGTGGGTGCAAGTGCTTAGGCTCCCTTTGGACCAGCACAGCAACAGCCAAGACCCGTCAGGCTTGAGTTTGCATCTCTTAGGCTTAAGGCAAACACAGTCTCCCTGTCCATGATCCAGGTGAAGGATAGTCTAGCCTGGGTAGAAAAGAACACTCCTAGGCCAAAAGGTTTAATCTGACTGAACCAAATTGCCCAGGGTACCAATACCATGTAGCACTAAGAATGAGGAAAGAATTCAAGGATGAGCAGAAAGTTTTACTGCAGGAGGCTATGTTTGAGAACTGCAGCTGCTGTTGGTTTTCTAGTGTGTTTTAACTGCTCTCATTCCATGGTTTCTTCTCTGCTCTCTGTAATTATACTAATAGTATTGATTTAATCCTTTCAGTCTTCAAAGAGCTGTTTGCATAATAATTAGATAATCCTCCTGACCCCTGGAGAGAAGATAACCATTATTAAAAGCAAAAAGTCCTTGTACAGAAAAGGAAGATTTGATAGGAGCACTGCAGGTAAAGAGAAGTTCATGCCAGAAATCTGGGCATGTCTTTAATCCACATTCTGTTTTGAAGAGCAGCTTTCCATGAGGAAGGAAGAATGGAGTGAAGAAGAGGATGGTGAAGCAGCAGGCTGGGTAGAGGCCAAGCCTCAGTGGATCCAGGCAGAAGTTCCTTTGGGGGCTGTGCCACTGTACAGCTCAGAGAATTTTCAGGATTTTCTTCATCTTGTCTTCATGGCTGCTTCCCTCCTCCTGACTTTAGTGCCTGCTAGTTTTATTTTCCTTAAAGTAGATCACGTGTTTGCTGCTGATTCTTGTATGTTTTTATGGGTTGTGGCATACAGATGCCTTGATCGTGATGACGATTTGGGATCCCATTGTTACTTTGGTGTTTCACAGACAGGCTTTCTCCCTGTCATGCTACTACTGTGTGTAGTCTCTGGCTTCCCAGAGTACTTTATTCTATCAGCAATGTTCTGTTCTCCCAGTTCTTCCCCCCTTGGGTAATTTTGCTCAATATTGAAAAGATAAAGTATCAGAAGTGGGGTGACGAAATACTGGATGCTTATGCTCTCATGTAAAGCTCCGGTCCCTGGTGACTGATGCTGTTTGCCTCATAGCTTCTTGTTTTATAACTGCTTTATGTTGTAACACAATTATCTCAGCATCAGGCCAGTTCTTTATCCTGACACTTCTTAAACATCTCTAGTGATGTGGCGTCAGCTCGCACCAGAGGAGACGTGATCAAGGAGAACTGCGCAGCTGAGTATGAATCTATTTTCTGCCTGAAGGAATTAGAAGTTACATACATGTGTGATTACTTACAGGGCACTGAAGGGAACTTCTAAGAAGGGAAATTCTATAAACCCTTTAACATGTGAACCCAAGTCTGTTTTGTCCTGAGTACACCTTTCTGTACCATGGAAAGGTGGCATTTATTCCTGTTGTACAACTGGAGGAACTCAGCTTCATAATGATTCATTCAGCACATCTCACGTACAGAGGAATATGAGTATTGATCTAGGCCATTAAAACATATCATACTTCTATTATTTTATAAGCATTAACTGCACACAAGGACAACATCATAAATTCTAAAGTGTATTCCAGTTCATAAAATTCACCAGTCTATTGTTCTGCCCAGGGTGGCTATTAACAGTGACAGTAATTCCTGTGGACAGCTGAGGAGCTGGGTATGACTAGTAATGCATACATAATACAAAGCATGTCTTCTCAGTAGACCCTCACAGCAAATTCAGGGAGAAACCAAATTCCCCCAGTTTTCTTCTCTTCCTTTCTTCACTTCCCACCATTAAGCTCTGTCTTCAACATGGTATGTCATAGCTATTGACATTTCCATCATTGATGATTATAGCAATGTAATGCATACAGCCAGTGAGTGTATCTGCAGCATGACAGTGTAATTACCTGCTGGCTTTCCAGAAATCATTGGCAATATGTCTAATGTTAAAAGCTTTTTTTTTTTCTTTTTTTTTTTTTTTTTAAAAACAAACAAAAGCTTCCTTTCTTCTTTTTTTGTTTTAATATAAATTGTTATAAACCCCCTGTGGAATATGAGACTCTGGTAATGACTCAGTGGGCAGTGAGAAAGCAATCTCAGACACTGTAACGTGATGCAGAAAAGGTCATAAACTTGCTTTCATAACAAGATTATTCATATATTCATTCATTAAAAATTAAACACACGTGGGAGCACATGATGTATTGAAGTTGGCAAGTATTGGTGAATGCTTTCTTGTAGTTTCTTTACTCCTGACCAATTGGTGTGAGTTGAAATTACTCCAAATTAAGTCTTGTCTTATTTAGTGCCATTTACACTTGAAGTTAGTTAGTTGTTCCTACTGAAGGCAAGTGCCATAAGTAGCTACATAGAATTTCAGAATCATAACTTTATCTTTATGGAGTGATGGTTGGATCGTTGTTTTGTTTTCATTTTTAAGTCTTTACAATGAGCTTACACTTAGCAAAAGAACATGAAGTTCTATATAATTTATTTCATTTTAGCCAAAGGTTGCTAGTTTTCTCATTGTACTGTTAACAGGTTTTTGTTGTTGTTTTGTGTGTTTGGCTGAGTTTTCTGTGGTTTTTTAGAGTCATGCAGAGGAACTGATGTTCTCCAAAGTCTTGTGACATAGCTGCCTATCTCAGTAGCCTAATAACACTGCCATGGGTGTTTGCCACTGATGTGCCATGCTAGAATGTAGCTGGGACAGGACTGGTTAGGCAGAGGTAGATGTGGTGCTGTGCAACTAAATTAGAACAGCTGTAATGGGGTGCACAGGGAGGCCTGTCTAGTCTGGTCTAGTCTGTGGCTCCCTGGGCCAGTATCAGATGCCTGGGAAATCCAGAAATAGGCTGAGCATGGAGTGGCAGACTGTGACTCAGGGGTGTCTTGAGTCAGGGGTGATACTTTCGAGGTTAATAGCCTTCAGCAGATTTCTTCTTATGTGAATTTGCCTAATCATGTTAGTGCTTATGTTGACTTCTGGCTTCCATAGCAACATGAGGCAGAGAGTCTTACTGTGACAAAACAGTGTATGAAGAATTATTTCCTATTGTTGATTCTAACTCTGATAACATAACTTGGTGCCACTTTTTTTTAATTATTTGAACAAAAAATGGAAGGATGTTTTCCTTTTCATTTTTCAGTATTCCACTCATTTTGTGTATCTCCAGCATATTCCCACTCAGACAGTCCTTTTCTAGGCTAAAAAACTATCTCCCCAGTCTGTGCAGTTGTTTCATGTGAGGAATCTCTTTGTGCTTTGGACCCTTCTTACTGCCCTTTTCTGTAGCTTTTCTGGTGGTAGAATGTTAAGACCAGAACTACCTGGGATGTTTACAAAGTGGATGAATTTGCACAGTGATGTAACTAGTCCTTCCAGTTCTATAACTTTCCTAGTATTTGTCAACTTAGGACTTGTATTTTTTCCTCCCCATAATAATAAATGTTTCCTATTCCCACATTGTTTAGAACATTATTGACCTGATTTTTTGGTGGTGGTGGTGGTGTAGGAATATGCAAGTGACATGATAAACTTTGAATTAATGGCACCAGTTACTGTAAAGTTTTCCAGATATAACCAAGTCATATTTGGTGCCATAACCTTGACAGACACTGGAAAGAATTTAAAGCTTTTTTACAGTTCAGTGTTACAACATTTCTGTTTTTCACAAGCTGGGTGACAAATCAGGTTAGTTTTAGAATACAAATGAAGTTAGAGCTGCATTACACTTGCACATCAGCAGCCAGACAAGATTTCTATGTCTACTTTTCTTTAATTGCAGGTATTTATGAGCCGCCATTTCTTGTATTATTTTGGTGAACCTACTCTGGATGTGAAGATTGCCTTTTGTCAGGTGTGTGTTCCTTACAGGTAAAACAAGGTACAGTATATACTTGTATTTCATTTTTGCAATACATGCTGTAGTAACAGAAAAATATAAGTGAGTTTCAGCAGCTTACTGCAAGTAACTGGTTATAAAAATGAGAAAAAATACAAAAAAAAAAATAGAGAAATGCATCCCAAAATATTACTTTTCTGTTTTCCCCAAGTTTATTTTGTAATCTGGTCTTAATGATTTTTGATTTTGTTTGGATAAACTATCAGTTAATATTCAGAGGTTTTTTTAGCGAAAAATAATGGCACAGTTTTCAAACAGAAAATCTGCAAATTTAAACTATTTTATCTTAGTCTCTGTTTTTCTGAGACAGCCTTTTTTACATTATGGCCTGTGACTATAATTTTCTGTTTACCTGTGCTGGAAGTGAAGGAAGCATAATTAAAATTGTGGTGTTTGTCTTGTCTGCCATTGAACACCATGTGCTATTGAGGTCCTGGAGTCATGAGACTGCACTAAAGCCAATTCTGTATTTCTACATCACCCTTGAAATTGTTTGGTCACAATGTCTGGAAGCCCACAAAGCAGAAACTAAATCTCTGATGCAAAGAAAAAGCTCATTGATTTATCCATTTTTTGCTTCTCTTGGTTAATTTAGTTAACATATTTAGTCGTAAATCTGTGTGCATAATTTTCCCTTGTGAATGAAAGATGAATTTTTTTCTCACTTCTGAACAGTGTTTTGTGCTTGAATTCTGTCTCTTCATAGTTTTAAAGTTGGGTTTTGTATTTTTTTTGTGAGATGAGACATCAGTAATCTAACTAACTGGAAAGATATTAGGGACATTCTGCTTTTTGAGGCTGAAAACAATGCTGCATTCTTAAAAATGAATTAGTAGTAAAAACACTATTTTTTTCTATTACATTTGGAGTCCAAGTGAAAGCACAATTGTAAAACAGAGTGTTACTTGTGTGTAAATTTTTAACATGAAACAGTGACAGGTTGGAAAGTTTGCTTTCTGTTGTTTAACTCAGGGACACTAAATATTAATTCTGCTGAGAAGGTTGAATCTGGACTTAGGAATCATCAGCTCTGGGATGGGTCTTGCCTATTCAGTTTGATAATCTGCTTAACTGTCTTTTCTTTTTTATCGCCAGTTCTTCATGTGTGTGTGTTTAACTGGCTGAATTCTTCCACTTTGTCAAATGTAGTATTTTTGTAATGCTTTGACAGAGTTCGCTTCCAAAAAAAAAAATTGCAAAAAATTTTAAAAAAGTGTGTTTTTTCTCAGATTGTATGAGAAAAGTGTTAGTGATGAAAAAATACTTTCACTGTGCAGAATAGCAGTTTTTTGCACAGCTCTCCTCTCCTTTTTACTTAGACAGTTTTGGATGCATTTTTGTCACTGAGTGAGATTAATTCCTATTTAATGGCTGCAGCAGGTACCCAGAATGGCATCACCCACTAAATACATACAAAGAGATACTACCCTGAGATTGCAGGGAACAGAATTCCATCCTTCAAGCACTTATCACACAGATACCTTTTCAAGGTCTTCAGACCTTCAAATCGATTCTCTTGAGGATAAAAACTGGTTTAAGCTTCATGTTAATTCATTCTCTCCATAAAGATAGGCCCTGATCCAAATAACAGCTAGAACTATGTGCAAGAACAGTCTCTAAATTAAGTGTCTGGTTGCATTAAGACCTGTCTTGGATGCTGTTCATTTGTATTGTTTATAGGGGAATGGGGGTTATATCTCTGTCCTTGGTCCAAACATCCAGATCTTTATTTAGAGACTAGGAATAGTGTCCCAGTGGTAATATTGTTTATTCCATTCTTATCCCTGCTTCCATTTGGAATTTATGCCTCACTGCAGGCTTTCTCCAAAGTGTTTGTGTTGAAGTGCCTTTCTTAAAGCTCCAGTATTGAGGAGAACCCTGATTATTTTTAGTACTGGGGGTGTATTTTTCTTGTAATATATATTTGTGGCCTAAAAGGCATAGCTTTATGTGCTCAGAAGGAAAGTGACATATACATAATTACAGGCTCTTCTCTTTGACATAGAGCTTATGTCACTGAGCATACTAGTTTTGTATGATGGAATGCTAATTCAGCAGGAATAGAATTTTAAGGATTTCCAGCTTAAGGGAAAAAAAGAACAGCCCTTCCTGAGAAACACTCAGTAGCACAAGTAGGGTAAATATCTACCTCCCCACACCTTCACACCAAGGTGTAAAAACACCCAAGTCTGGAATTACTGGACCTGGGTAGCCAATTCATGTTCTGAAACAGCCACCTTTTTTAAGGCTGAGGTAAGGACATCTGCTTTTCTATCATAACAGAAAAGTAGGACAAGAAGGCCTATAGAATTTCATTAGACTGTCGTAAGGCTGGTATCACCAACAAACTTTTGTCTGTAGGACCCTGTACATTTTTGTTGTAGCACAAGGTAACGCAGAGTAGTATTAAAATTTCATGTCCTATTCTACTCATAATACAGGTGTATCACGAGTAGAGTTGGACATTAAATTTTAATACTAATATATTAACAATATCTAACAATTCCAAAAGAATACTGACTTCTTCATCCATATTTTTCTCCATTTAGTCTTTCAGTATCTTTTTTTTTTAATCCATATCAAGACGTGTATAGGCTGTCAGAATTTACATGTTCCCTAAGCTATAGGTATATGGGATACCTTTATTTAGAATACAATTCTAAATGTAGTGTGGCCTATGATTATGCCTTCTATCCAATGGGAAATTCGTTGGTATTCAAAAGTTATCAACAGTTGATATATTAGATTTCTATGAATAAAATGATATTTCATAGGGTCACGAGTTGTCTGTTTCTAGCTAAAGCTGTGATTATTTAGCTCCATAAAGTCTTTATTTGTAAAAGGGAGAAACCTTTCATTAGCTATTGTCTGCACATCAAATACTGTAATTATATAGTTCTATTGAGAAATCTACTTTCTTCCTGTATCTTTGGCTACATTTTGCATTTGGAACACTGATTTAGTTCCTCTCCATACAGAAACCTCACTCTCAAGGAACCTTTTCTTTCAGTGTTTCTTGCTCAGTCCTTTCAACCTTCTCTGGTGTGATGACCAGGGCTGGATGTCACCTGTGTGTCAGCATTGAGCTCTTCAGGCGTCAGGGGGATGAGGAGTCATTTGAAGTAGTGTTTTCTTGTGCAGATACTTACAGATTCCTCATCTCTTAGAAGTCTGGCCTGGCATGAAAGACACATCTTTGGGACACGGTGACTTCTGAGCAATACATGATACCACAGTTATAAATGAGCTATGAAAATTTGGTGCCTGTAAGAAGGAAGGAATTAAAAGTACTGAGAGCTCAGTGAACATGTGGAGGACAAGAGAAGAATTAAGTAAATAGTGCTTGGCTTTGTGTTTTGAGTAGATACAATTGAAAAGGAGAAGGCAGACTTGCTGCTTTGTGTGTAATCAGAACTAGGTAAGAGCTAGGTAAGCTGATGTGTTTTCAGTACCTCAGTTAGAAGAGGTTAAACAAGGACAGAGTGTTTAAACAATTTAACAAAGAACCACAACTACAAAAAAACCCCCAACCTAACAAAAAACAAACAAACAAAAAACCCAAACCAAAACAAAAAATAAAAACCCAAACCCAACCACCACTTAGAAATATTGTACTACATCTAATAAAAGGCTTTAATATGATGTGTTGAAATTGAGTGAATAAAGCAAATGTAAAAAGATCAATCACTGGTCAATCAAGGCTGAGTTGTTTGCAGGGGTCAATTGTCTACTTGAAAGGCTAAATGCAGAAAGCCCTCTGTCTGGGAGGCAAGGCAGCTGGAGAGAGATTAAAAGAAGGCTGGAAAATAGCTTTTAAATCCCCCTCAAAACACAATAAAATCAGGGAGACTGGGTGACTAATACAAGCCTCACAGGAGGAGAATGAGATGGAAGAATAGAGAACTGTGGTGTGATGTGGCTGGTAAGACCAAAATCTATAATATTTCATGTAACCCCCCACACACAAAATGAAACTGTGTAGGAGATTGGATCACTTTTTATGGACTTTTGAGTTCAGGGAGAGCCAGAATAAGTGAGAAGTCTGGCTTTATGGAGAAAAAATAGATAAAATTTCTGCCATAAATGTATGGAATACACAATTTTAAATAATTTAGAAGATCTTTCTATGCAAAGATACTCTGTATTTCCCAAGTGATGGCTTCTGTGGCCATTCAAATTTACACAGCAAAACCTGCAACTGTTAAATTCGAAGTAGAGGGCTCAGCAAATTCACATTCATGCCAGAATTCTGGGACTTGAAACCTCTGTGAGAATTAGAGCTGTGCAAGTGGGAGGATAGCCATTAAATTCATAGTGCTGTTGGCTTAGCAGATGCACCCGGGTGAGCAGGGCTTGCCTTTACGCACGTTTTCAGAGCTGGCCAGAAGACTGAGGGTTTTACTGCACTCATGAATTTCAGACTGTGCAACCTCGGCATTTTAAGGTTAAATTGTAGCTTTAAGATACTATCCTTTTGTATCCTGAGGGAAGCAAAGGCATCCACCTCTGAAATCTGCTGTGGTCCATGCCAGTCTCTTTGTCTGAGGCAGGGTGAGGATGTGTGGGCCGCTGGGGAGCCATTGTCATGTCTGGCTCAGAACATCCCCTCTGCTCCATCCTGCTCGTCCCTGGGCTCTGTGCCAGCTGCAGATTAGGAGTCAGCCTTTCAGTCTTCCATCTGATTCTTTCCCTCACCTGCATTTAGTGGAGGGCTTTGACTGATTTCTGTGGCCTTGCATCATGGCACCCTCGAGCGGGTGTTCCTGCCAGGATTTCTGTGCGCAGACGGGGAGGGATGTGAGCACTGAGGTAAAGCTCCCCCTCTGCCGATGCTGCCAGCGGAATCTATGACAGCACTCACTGTCTTGGAGATGCAAAGGAGAGCAATTTGCCTTAAATTGCCGCTAGCACGGTTTGTGTTTATAAAAGCTGAAATGGATGAGATGCTGAGCTGCAAGAAATTGCTGTATTTTAGGCTCATCAATAGGAGTTGGTGCTCAGAAACAAAGGTTTGTCAGTAAAATATAATAAGTATAGTTATTTTGTAGGATAGAAATGGACAAATAAAATGGGATATCAGGAAGCAATTCACCTTATAATATAGAAAATAACATAATTTTATTTCTGTTGGGCTTTTTAACTCTTTTGCTCTCTGTACTCTGAAAGAAAGGAAAAGAATAGAGTTTGTAGCTCTGTGTGGGGCAGTAAGTTATTTCAGTTCCACTGAATTTTTAAATACTTGTCCTTTCAAAGCAAAATATATGCTCTCTAAACAGTAATGGTGAGAGTATCTTTTTTCTTCATCTCAAATGCTTGAGTCTTGACACTTTATTTTCTTTTCTCTTTCTCACTTGTCAGGTTACTAAGCAAACATCATTGCAAATGTGGCTATATGCTCAAGTGAGCTAACAAGGGTAGTTAGGTTTTCAGGGCTGAGAAACTTTCACTTCTCTTACTCTTAAATTTCTCAGTATGGAGGTAAGAGAATGGCATTGGGGAATGCCACTTCAGAAGTTTTCAATTAGGTACTGAAAAGAGCAATTAATGGTTCATGCATTTTTGTATGTATGAAATGGAAGCTAAGTTCCTATCAGTGTTCATGTAATTTCATTGTCCAAATGTTTATGGAAGCTAAGAACAAATGGCATTTCCATGCATACTTTGTCTCTGAGGAATAATCTTTCATCTGACACAGAGGTCTGAGAAACTTAGATGTGTTTTGTTTGAAGTTTCACACCTGCGGTGTTCGCTGTTAATCCGGGGCCTCAGTATTGTAGCTTGCCCAAGTTCATTTGAAGTTCACCTAAAATTTATTGACTCACTGGAATTCACTTTATTATATGAGACCTATACTTTTTAACTGTGATAACCTGATTGCAATGTGTACCTATAAACTTCCTTCCCCCATCTATTTCTTAATGAAGTGCTAATTCCTGGTTTCTTACGATGTTGGTCTCAATCACGTTTGAAAGGAGTTTATGGTTAGGTGCATCTACAGAAGGGTGTATGCTGGAAATTCCTAGCCCTTTCTGATGCCACATAAGCAAAGCTTTAACTTAAGCTCCTGTGTAGGACTTGTAAGCATTGTGTAGTAAAACCTGAATCCAAAATCACTTAGTTGTGTACAAGGGGGCATCTGGGGAAATATTAATATCTGTAACAACACCAAGGCTTCTGGAAGGGGTTTAAATGAGTGCTGAGGATGTAAGAGAAGACCAAAATGTAGTGTGTATGCTTCTTTAAGATGAGCCATGTGAATGTGAAAATTTGGAGAAGAACTTTTTCATCAGGGCTTGAAACTAAAACTAACATTTACATGCTCTATAAAGAGTATGAATTTCCTTGCTAAAGGGAAGATTTTTTTACCTTAATTTTGGAGTGAAACAAAACTGCCATTTCCTTGTCCTCATTAGGAAGTGGCTGTTGAATCAAACAGAGATGGTTCTTGATTTTGTGTCAGCTTGGCTTGGGGATCTGATCAAACGTGATTAATCCAATAATGCTGTTAATTCATTGACTTAGGGATTTGATTTGAGTCAGCATCATGAGAAGGATATTTATATCATTCATCTCCTGTTGTTATGAAAGTAAGCAGTTCATTGGGCTTTAGTAACCTTACTATGGTTTTGTTTTGCTTATTTAGGCTTTGGTAAAAACTGGAAAATATAGAGTAGGGGTTTTTTGTAGTTTTTTAGCAGTGTGGGTTTAAAGTGAGGAGGCAATTTACTAGATGACCTGGACCTTGGCCTGTCCACAAAGCTGAAATTTTTGTCACTCAGAGGAGGCATTCTGCTTGAAGTAAACTTCAAACTAAATCAGCCTGCCTTGAATTTTAGAAGTAATGCTTAGTGTTTGTTTTCTATCAAAGACCTTATGGGGCACAATTTTTTAAGTAGAGGAAAAGATAGTAATCTAAATAGAAAAAATAATTCCATGAAAAATAAAACAGTCTTTACCTTTCCCTCTCACACACAGTTAGGAGCAGATTGTCATAGGAATGGTCTGTGTTGTGCAGAGGAGAGCTGCTCATCAGGACATTTGCATTTTCTTATCAGTTGTGGTCTTCTGGGTCCACAACTTTAATTGCTGTTGACTGAAGCAATTGGATATGTTAATTACCCATCTAACTGAGGTAGTTCATAGTGCTTCTTCTGAGCTGTTTTAATTGATTTTTAAGACATTTCTGGATTTAAAAGAACCAGCTGCTGGAACTGCAGCAGTTCAGAAATCCCACTGTATGCAGTATGAGTTTCCCGAGGCTAATAGTTCACACAGGCTAACTTGAAAGCAGGTAATTTTTATTTTAGACATAGAGTGACAAAATGTGTGCTCCCATGTAGCTCCATACCACACAACGAGCTGTCAGGTAGCTTGGGAGTGAGGACACAAACAAGTTGTGGCAGGCCTGGCTCATCCAAGCCTTAACACAGTCATCCAATTTGATTAAAAAATTCGCTCTATCTGTACTTCCAGAGGAGCTGGCTATGAGTCAGGCTCACTCAGGAATGCAATTTTTATGCTGACACTTTATACATAAACATTGGTTCCAGAGTAATGGGTGTTAATGCTAAATATGTCCTGCATTATTCTGATAATGACATCAGGAAAAAACGCACTCCAAATGTGTTTGTCTAGCCAGAGGAAGCTGTGAAATTCCTGTCAATCAGGAGCATGTTATTAAAAAACCCAAGAAAACCTCTCAGTTCTAGGTCTGGTATGAATACTGAGCTGAGTAGCCAAATTCATGCATCTCTCTTTGCTAAATGGAAGAGGTTTTAAGACTAAGGCTACAACAGTGTGAGTCAGATGCAGCCTGTTGGTCTTCCAATAAGAAAAATTCAAACTTCTTTTGGAATCATTTCACTCTCTGGAAGCTTCAATTTAGCACTGTGTCGGTGTCCATAAATCTTTCACTTTTTGTGTTAGGGCAAGGCCTCCCCTGGTCTCCCCCTCACAATGTTTGATGAACAAGTTAATGTAAAGTTTCAACTTGATCTTCTGAGATGAGACTTTGTGTTTGAATGAAGAGCTGCATTTATTAAAATGTTTCAAAGTCTCTAAATGAGGTGTTCAGGATGATGCTGTCCAGTGCCAAAGCGCCTTCCAGTCAGATAACAGACACACAAATAATAATAATTTTTCCAAGGCAAACCTTAAAATCCAAGTTCTTTTCAAGGTCAGTAATCTGTTTTTAATGGCTAGATTTTTGGAACACTGGAATAATGTCCTTCTTAATTGAAAGAGTAATGTAATCAAAATCAAGTTTATTTTTTTTCCCAGCTCCATCAAATTTCAATTTAGCAGTCCATAAACACGTAACACATTTGATCATACAGATCTTTTTGGTGAAAGAAATTTATAATAGAGCAAATAAGAAAATTTATAAACTGTGTTTGGGAACACTGAAAAAAATGCATAGACAGAGGCATAGCTGGTTTTTGTTTTTCCTTTATAGAAGGCATTTGGGCATGTCTTGACTTCCATAACTGAACAGTCAACTTTTAGGACAGATCTGTTGTAATATGTTGAGACTTTGCATCCTGTGTGCAGAATCATGTACTGTAGAATCCTAAATTACAAGCACTTAATTCTGATTTTTATCTCAAATTACTATAAATTTGCTCTGTAGTCCTGTGGGAACTGAGCTCAGCAGCAGTCATGAAGTGGTTATAATGTAACTCGCTGCATGGTAATATTACAAATTTGAGGGAGAGTTTTTTAAGTCTTGTGAAAATTATTGGATTTTAATTTTACAGTTTTGGGAAGGAACACTGCTGTGCAGTGCTAGCTACAGTGCATGGCTTTGTGTCATGAAAATTGGTGTTTGCTACATTTGTTAGGTCATGAGAGCAACTCTCCCTACCCTTAGGAACCCAGAACTCTTGAAGACCTCCAGAGCTTCTGAATAAATCTCTGTGATAGTGAGCCATGTTGGGTCACAGTTTGTCTCATTCACTGCTCTGTTTCTTCTGCAACCCCTGTTGAAAGGTTCTCAAGGCCTTTATCATGTGCTCAGGGAAAGTTTTAGCACTCATGGGAATATATCTGCTTGCTCTGTCTGATCCATAATGAAGACCCTGATTCCTGTGTCTCCTGTCCCACTTCCACACTGATGAAAGTCATCTTATTTTAAATTAATTGCAAAGCAAACGAGGGCAGAATCAGCACGAGCACGTAACCCAGTAGTCATGAAGCAGGAGTGATGGCAGGCAGAGACCAGTAGTTGGCAGTAACTGTGTCACAAGCATCAGCTGGAGAATTCACTGGTTTTCTTTAATCAGTGCTTTTTTATGGTGACTTCCTGCATGAAAGGAGGATTGATAGAGTCTTTATGAAAACAAGCCAAAAATTACAAGAATTTATATTGAAAAATTAGGCTGACAGTGCTTTATCGATATTCTAATGTTTTACCAGCCTTGGTTTCTCTGTTTTTACCAATCCCTCTCCCCTTCCCTTCTTCTGTGCAACAGGGATTTGGGAAACAAGTGGATGTGTCGTATATTGCCAAACATTACAACATGAGCAAAAGCAAAGTTGACAACCAGTTCTACAGCGTCGAAGTAGGTGACTCGACCTTCACAGTCCTCAAACGCTACCAGAACTTGAAACCCATTGGCTCTGGGGCTCAGGGAATAGTTTGGTGAGTATCAGCACTTTTCTCTTGTGATGCTTTGAAAGAAGAATTGGCATTTTGCATCTCTTTGCCAGCCACAGCCGTTGTCTGAAGTTGCAAAAATAGCAGTCAGGCAACAGACGTCCCGAGGCAGAAGGAGCCCAGTGGTTTGCTAATAAATTCCCCGGCTGGTGAGAGTGATAGCACTGGGTTTGTTTCTCCACACAGCAAAATGAAACTAGCAAGGAAGCAGGAGAGAGATCTTATCATAATTGACAACTGTGGCACTATTTCCAGAGGCAGTGCAAATAATATCCCCAGTAAACCCTGTAATTTTAGTCTTTGTACAGTAAAAGTCACTGAAAGCAACACAGAAACTTGTCACATCCCATAGCATTCTCAAATATTCAGGATGGAAGCCCTTCGAATCGAGGTAACTGCTAATGTTTTATTTCTAAAAAGTGATGTTTCAGGGATGTGAATAATGTGAACAAAATGCAAATTCAGTAGCTCTCCTAAATTCAAATTCAAATTCTCCTAAATTCAAATTCAAATGCAATTTGAATTTAGCATGTTCAGAAGTTGTGGAATCCTGGGTGGCTTTTGCCTTTGCATTTTTAGACATGGCTTTTAAATTTCTGTTGCTTGTATTTAAACATCTCAATGCAGATGTTTGTTGCCTGTTTAATTATGAGGCAGCTGGGTAACTAAAACCATCTTTTATCTATAACTTGATCAGAGGTAAAGTCTTAAATTCCATCTGTCACCTCTGACACTGTTTTTTTTCCTCAGAATTTGATGTAATGTGTGTTACACACTGACAACACATCCTTAGGTCTCAGTCCATCACTTCCAGGGTTTAGTACGCTTTGAGACCATGCGAGTCCAAAGATCGACCTAAACGGCCAAGTACCATATTCCTTATCTTAAACACAAAAGAACTCAAGGTTGCTTTTAAATCAGCTTTGGGAAAGCAGCATATTTTGGGTTCAGTACTGCTGAAATTAATTTTGCACTATTTGCTCAATTCCACATAAAGCAAAGATGGTTTTCCTTCCTCCTTACTGTCCTCTATTTGTTTCAGAGGAAAATCAGTTTTTGTTGAACCTTTCTGCAACTGAATTGCTGTAATGATCAATTATGAGCAGCAGAAAATAGAGAAATTAAGCTAAATAAAATCAAAAGCATCCTGTGAATTTTACTTTTGTACTAAAAGTTGACAGCAAAAATTAAGAATTTCCTAGGAAAGAAAATCAAATCAGAAAACAAGCAAGTTCAAGTGAAAGTTAACACAAATTCCCTGAAATGATGAGTAGCATGGAGAGGCCATAAAAGGCCTTTTTGATGATACAGATATAGAAGTATTACACAATAGATGGGGAAGATAATGAGCATTTTTTTTAGTTTGTGTTATGTAGTAAACTGCCTGTTGTAAGGCATAATTTACCAGAAATACAACAAACCACCCATCAGCAAAGCATGAAGAATCAATGGTGAAGTGATTAATTAATGAAAAAACAATTGGGAGATAAATATTTATAGTTTAGCTAAGAGAAAACAATACATGATGAGAAACATCTTCAGTTGTGTAAATTTCTCCTTACCTAATATTAATAATCTTACACAGTAAACTTTATTAGAATAAGTTTCTACTGTAGAAACTTACTCTATTTAGAAGTATTTTGATGGAAATAGAGTTACATCTAGAAAATGCTGATTAGGTTAAAAAAATACTGAAAACCTGCCTATTTATGCAGCACAGCTTGCTCTGATGGGGAAAGTTATTTGCCTTGCTTGTCTTGTTCCTTTGCAAAGAATAGCCACAAGGAGTGCCTCTAGGAAAATAGTGGGGAAAAACCTAGGTCATAGATCCTTTCAGATCCAGTGGCTCTGTTTATACTTGATGCCTTGTTCAAGAAGTGTCACAGATCTGGGATGCAATTCTGCCCCTTGCTGCCAGAATTAGGAGAGGTGTAGAAGCCAAATGGGTGATTTCTGATTGCTCCCTCTGCCAAGGACAGGCACAGGTAGGATGGCACAGAGGGGTTTAGGCTCAGTCTTCTCAGAGCATGCACAGAGTCTGGATTTTCCTTCAGGGTAACTGTAGGTAAGGACACTACCTGTTACTGAGGGGAATAACTGGCTGCCCAGCTACTGGAGACAGCTCCAAGTGACTCTTGGTTTTGTGGAGTGATGGAGCATGGCTGCTGAATGGTAACTCCTTTTAGGAGGAGAGGCCTGATGTTTTTCAGGCTCTGGAAGGTGTTGCAGGGCTCCTAGGCAAAGCTGCAGAATACTGAACCTTTCTCATACAGTTCAATGAACAGGGTTCAAGACAAGCAGGAGAATGTCAGTGGAAAACAATTTATGTCGTGGAACAGAAGCAGGCACAGGAAGCAGAGAATGTGGTTATGGAAAAAAGTAGGGACTTGATTTCATTGGATTGTGGTGAAAATGCATCAAAGAAAAAATTATTTTCTTGATATGGAAGCAATAAAGTTATTAAACCTTCAGGAGATGATAATTTAGTAAATTACATGAAAAAGAGGAAACCACATGGTGTGATTGTTGTAATTGTGTCCATGTGAAATAATTACAAACCCAGTAAAGAAATGGTCTGTCTACAGACAGAGTACATACAGGATCTTTGGAAATGAATCTTTGGGCTCTTTCAATGGGTTTTGTGTTAACTATGCTCATAAAATTATTTTAGCAGCTGAAAGAAATAAAGGAAACAAGCTGCCTGGAATCTCTTGAGCGGGGAGGCTCCTCCTCACACTGCAGACACTACTCTTCATGAAAGTGTAGGCTGTTTGCTCACTGTACATCACACTGACATCTGTGAGAAGGCCTATAAAGGGTGTGTTTGCATCTCATTATCATGTTGTTATTACAGGCACGATGACGACGGGGCATCGCTGAAAAGCAGCTTCGAGTTTATGAGATCAAGCTGTGGTTGTGAAAACTGCACAGGCTTGTAACTAGTTAATCTTGGAGTCTGAAATAGAAACAGAAAACAGTTTTCTGAGTTTAATTAGATACATGCCACTTAAACTGCTGAGAGGAGTAGCTGATATCCCTCTGCAATGTTAGAAGGGTGTTGACACCTACCTGACTTTGCAAGGGGCTGAGGAAGAGAGACAGGTCACTTTCAGCTTGGGTTTGTGCATAGTGGGTGATGGTGGATGGAGAGGAATTCTCATGTTCCATAAAATCAACAGAAATATGCTGGTGTTGGAGTGGGTGTTTCTTTATGTTTTAGATGAGTGCTTTTTGCCTGGAAACAAGGTAATTGATCTGTAGGTTTTCTGCTGTGGTTTGCAAGCTATCATTTTTATGTTGCCTGTGATATTTTTGATACTGTCTGTGATGTCTAGAAAAATGGTGTTGTACAGAAATATTTCAAAAGCAATTTGAAGGGCCTCTGACAGTTTTTGAATTTATGATGGAAGCAAGGGTGAAGTCCAGGTTTCCAAGGCAGATAGGGAAGACATCACTTACAGGCTTGAGGACACAAGTAATTAAAATCTTAGCAGTATCTTGTGAAGACATTTGGCCTGGTTTATGACCACACAGTGGCTATACCTGTGTGTATTATCAGGAGAAAGTGATAGCTTTGAAAACAAAGTTGTTGGGGTGAACATCAAATAAATGGGTCTGATGATGCCTTCCAGCTGAAATCCTTTATCTTGGTCTTTTCTTAAAAGTGAGCACAAGCTTTCATGCTGCATGATGTTGAGATGTGGTCTAATGATGTGTCAGCTGGACTGGGGGGGTTGGCTGGGAAGGGCTTTATTCTGTCTCGTTGATGCAGGAAGTTTCTGTGTGAGTAATGTTTGAGTGCAGGATATGGGAGCAGGAATTATGCTTTTATGGCAGCTTTTCAGTGAATGCATTATAAATTTAGAAAGACACCTCATCTGCAGATACAGAGGAGACTGTAAATATACTCTGAAGTAGTAAATTGGGAAATGTGCTGCAGATATCTTTCTTTGAATTAGTGTTTTGATAATACTTTTGAGCCAGAGCCTGTAATAGGTAGAGCCAGCAAGACTATATAGCTTGCTGTGTTGCCTAATAAATAGCTTGCTGTGTTGCCTAATATTACCAAAGCTCTCCTTTGCTGATTTAATTGTAATTTTGTGGTTGAATCTTATGGAGGGCAGAGTTCTTTCAGATCAGCCTGTGGTGATGGTGGTGCTTTTTGTAGCTTATGAATCTGCTGACTCTTTCCTTAAGGTAATTGCAGCACCATAGAATCATTTAGGTTGGAAAAGACCCTTGAGATCACGAGTCCAACCATTCCCCCAGCATTGTCCATCACTAAACCATGTCCCCAGGTGCCACATCTGCACATCTTTTTCAATACCTCCAGGGATGGTGACTCAACCACTTCCCAGAGTGTTCAAAGGCTGGAGGAGGTATGTGGCAGCTGTTGTCCACTATAAGATGCAGAAACACTTGAGCTCTTTTGTGCAATGATTATCCTTCTGTTCTGGTTTTGTGTAGCACCTTTTACTCTGTGGCTGGGTGTAAGGATCTCAAGGGATACTGTAATGGGAATAATGGTAAAAGCCATAGAAAAGAGCAGTTGATGATTCTGACCATAATCAATTCCAAGCTCATCCTTTTGCTATTGTGCAGGGGGAAAAACACAGAGAATAGTGATCATGTCAGTGTCTTACAGCTAATACACAATTCTATTTGTATAGTTTAGCTGGACGCTGGTGTATTCAAGTTCTTGAGACATGAATATTTTTCTCCATCATGGTCCTGCTATCCCAGTAATACTGTTTTGATTTCTTTGTGTCACTGAATTGAAATACTGTATGCCCTGATAGAGACCAACATTTGACATAGTTCCATTGAAGTTCAGAGGTGTTCTCTTTGTGGGATTAATCACCAATTTTCCTCAGAAGAGGAGAAGAAAGAATACATGTCATTCAGAGGCAAAATGGGGTGAACAATGTATTTGGATGTGCCTAGAATTTCAGTGGCCCTGAAGGGAGTGGCAGCATTAATTTTGTCAGCCCTGGCCTCTCATGTGAATCAGAACTGAGCAGATGTTGTGAGTTTGGTTACTTTCATTCCAGTTATGCAGTTACTTCTTGCAGGCTTTTTGTGCTTAACCTTGTGTTGGCTGGCACTGCAGATTGATCCTGTTCTGTTGTAAATTCTTCAAATTATGTCCATTAGTTCAGCCAGTGTTCTCTTCCTCAAAGCTGTTGTGTGCTTTGCTGATGTGCTTTGACATCCTGCTCCCGAGGAGGTTTTTGAAAATAACTTTTAGAGGATTGTACAAGTGTGTTCTGCGAGAGGAATGTAGGAAATAGTTGTCACTTTGCACTGGGAACTGTTGCTTAAAATGAAATAAGCATGCAGTATAAACAAATTCTGCCATGTTTCTCATTGCTTATATCATCCCATACAATGGTAACACCTTGTGATTCTTGATTTTTTTTCTTCTAAGAACAAGTAGCTTAAACTATTTCCAGATTTATTTTTTTTTTCAATTTGGGAATTTCTTGTTGAAATACCAGAAGGCAAACCCACAGCAAATTTCAAACCTCACTGATTCATTTGTACATTGCAGGATTTTTCCCCAGCTCCCAGTTTGCAGTTACACTGTGCTATTCTTTGGATTTTCTAGCATTTTCTAGCTCTGAAACACCAAAAAACTGTGTGTATTTGGTTGCCCATTGATCTGGTGTACATCTGAAACAACACATTCTGCTTTGTGGTTCTGATGTATCTATGCCTTGATTCTTGAGAGAGACAGCAAATTCCCAGTTATATTTGGAATCTGGATCACCAGCATGTGAATTTTAAGGTGCTGAGAGATTCCCAATGGTATCTCTCTCTATTTGACCCAGAATATTGAGTGGTGGTGCTTATTTAAGTTGGTCAGATTTGTGTTTCTTAAGCTGATTTATTAGAGTTTGCATATTAACACGTATCCAGAGACAGTTTGCTTGCGTATGGAGTGAGAGGAAGAGGCCATGTCTTGGAGTGCTCTTGCAGCAAAGAACTGAGCTTGGATATGGAAGGAACTGCTGTTAGGATCACAGAGAACTGTTGCCATGTGACAAACTATACATAACATCTGAAAAATGGGACAGATGGATTGTGTTTGGTCATTGTTTGCTTTGATTCTTGCAGCTTCTTCTATCTATTACGATTATCTATAAGTGAGAAAGAAGCAAAAAAACCCCAAAAAGGGATGGATACAAAAATATTTCTCAATATTTCTTCCTTTTTTTTTTTTTTTTTTTTTTTTTTTTTTTTGTAATGTCCTTTATCTGTCAGAATGCAGAGATTTCTGGTAGGTAGGGAGTCACCATGTATTTCATGTTTGTCTTCTTTTGTTTCATTTCCCTTTGCTTGTGTAGAGAAATCTAAAATTTAAAATGTAATAGTAATCACAAATGGTATGTAATAAAACGTGCCACAGTATTCTTTTCTAGCAAAGAAATCATGTCCTTTGTCTCTAAAATACACTGCCTATATTTCTGTGTCCTTTTTTGATTCCTTTCTCCTTAAAGAACCTGTATGGTTTCCATGACTACAACAGTTAAGCAGGCAAAATCCATTCCATATTTATACTCTGCAAGTTTATGGGGGAAAAAAGTAAATAAGTTCATGAGGGAACAATCTCTGTGCAATCTGTTTTTGTGAACCCTGGCAGCAATGCTCCTTTTACCTGGTCACAAATTCAGTACTGTAAAGGTAGGGTCAGGCTCATTTGAGAGCTCTGGCAGCCAGGGTTTTCAGCTGGATTGGTACAGCCCTAAGGCACAGAGCAGGTTTGTTCCTAGCTGTGGCTGGATCTGTGGTCCCCTTGGAGCCATTAAAAAATGTATCAGCAGTGTGTAAATTCTATGTCTGCAGGGAAGTAACTGGTGATTGTGAAACTTAAGCTCTTTCTGTGTTGGTTGTGTAGAAACTCCATTTAATTTATACTTTTTGCTATGAGACAGTGATGTTTCCAAACCCTCTTTAGAGATGCCAGGTACTTATCTATTCCTACATTGTCAAAAGCTTCCTTTTGGCCACTGACAGGTGTCTCTTTTCTCACATTTGTGCTGGGTCACTACTATGATGCAACTTACTGGACGTATTTTTGGAAGACTCTCTTTGCTCCTCCTGGAAAACCAGGTTTGGCATTAACTCCTGTCAGTGCCTTGTAGCTGTTCCTTAAAAGACTTCAGGCTTATCCTTCCATGTCATTCACCTGAAATCCTGTCCCCACTGAAATGAATAGTGTTGCATCATCCTCACATGGTCACCATGTGTTTCATATGAGACCAGTTGCACAAAACACTTCTGTTCCCTCTTGGGACCAAGGGCTTTCTCCTGTGGTAGGAGAATGGCTGTGACAACATGGAATCAGGGAGGTGGGGCAAAAGGACAGAAAACCTAAATAAAAGGGCAGGCATCAACAAAAAGAAGCAGTGGAACCAGAAATACAAAAACTAGAGCCAGTCTGGAAGGAAATGCAGCTCAGATAATACAGTTTTCTTTGTCAACATGTATTGTTGGTGTTTATTCTCAGATGTTAATGTAGTCTATAGATTTTCACACTGCTTTACAGAATGCAGCATATTGTGCTTTGTTCCAAGACCTGTCCTTAGATAATTATAAGAGCCAGTGACAGCCCAAAAAATTTAAACAAAAGTTGTGCAAGATAGAAAGATAATATGAAACAAGATATACTCTGTGAAGCCTGGTTGAAGTTTGTGACCAATGCAAGGCATGTCTGGCATGACATGAGTGGGAAAACTCACCAGAATGGACAAGAGTCTGCAACAGAGACAGATAGTTAGAAAGGGAAGCAGAAAGTAAGAAGACTAAAATACAGAAGTCCCTTTGCAGGGACTGCAAATCCTTTTCCAGGGGGTTGTTTATTTGTTTGTTTCTGGGTGTTTTTGTATGAAATTTTTTCATTGTTGTTGTCGATTGGTTTTTTATCTTTTTTTCTTTCCTGGCTTCAAATACAGTGTTTTAAAATTCTGTCTACACATCCATGTGTTGAAATTTCTGGTGTAATATGGCAACTCAAAAGCCTGACTCTGGGGTGAGGGTCAGTAGTGATGCAGAGTCCCCAGGCAGGTGCAAAGGAGAGCCACGTTATTGCAAACCCCTGGCCTTTTTAAGCAGTTATCCAATTATCAGATACATACTTTTAAAGCATAACAAACATAATTCAACCAACCACCATACACCATGATTTGAACACATGATGGTTATAGAACTTGTTTTTCTACCCCTAATTCAGCTGAGTCTCTTTTCCACACTCCTTTTCTTCTTAGCCAAAGTAACAGGCCTGAGCCATGATTTTACAAGGCCTTCCCCTTGTAAGGTTTTACCTATATGCAGCACCTAAAATTTTTCATTTTGTTCCCTTTGGAAAAAGGCACTTTGGCTTGTTATGCAGCAGGTAAAATATGCTGGTTCTGCTTAGAATAGCCTTGTAAAGATTGCAGGCTTCGTTTGGGGGAACTAGAATTTGAGTAGCCTTTTAGGGTTAAACTTCTTCCTTTTTTTTCTCCCATGATCATCACATTGTAGGTGAAGGCTTGGTAGCAGTACACTTTTATTCCATGCTTGAATTTTGGTTTTTAATCATTTGAGAAATGCAGCAAGAAACATGAAATAGCATTTCTTATTCACGCAAGTGACAGCTTTTGTTCTGTTTGTCAGGCAAGCCAGCAAGTCTTTTAAATTGTGCTTGGGGGGGGTAATAGTAAGATAGTAGCTGGTTTCTGTTCCAGTTTGTAGGTCCAAAAAATAGCAGGTTTATCACGTGAGTTGCAGTTTTAATGTGGTAGGTACTCGGCTTCTGCCAGGTGCACAGACTCTGCCTCAGTGCCGCTATTTCCCATGTCTTATAAATTGCTGTTAAACATGGAAATGGGACTTCTTCTGGCTGTGGAGCCTTACAAACTTGAAAACTGTCCAAAGCTTACATTGTCTGCTGAGTTCAGGGCAGTAAATGTCAGATCTCTTTGCCAAATTTGCTGTCTTATACCCATTCTCCAGATGTGGGGCAAACATCTACTTAATATGGTTTACCTGCAAATCACGCTTAGGCTTCTCTTGCCCATGTTTTTCCTGCCACTGAATATTGATAGGCAGCCCCAGGTCTGGTCCATTTTCCAGTTTCTTACTTTGCTCTGGTTTTGGTAAATCCTTGAGCATGTCAAGACTGAGTAGTGTAGGATACTCTGGAAACCATGAGGTTGTCATCTCTTATATGCTTCACATGTAAAAGAAAGTGTATTGGTCTAGAGCCCTTTTAAAGCAGAATGGAAAAGGAACTTGGCTCCTTTTGCTGCCCACGTTGAATTTCCTAGGCTGGCAGCTAACAAAAGCTACTGGCAGCTAGCAGACTGTGTAGTGAGTTAGTGACAAGAGACATTCAGGACCAGAAAGTACTGATTTTATAGTTCTGTTCAGAAAAGTATTAAACAGCAGAGTGGTTTTCAGAGCCAAGTACAAAGAATTAGCAGAGCACATGCAGATGAGAAGGATGTAAACATGCTCCATACTCAGCATCCTCATGAATATTTTAGTCTCCTGGCAAACCAAACTAGAGCCCATTGAGTGGTGTGCCAAGCAATGTGTGAACTTTATAGTTGTTTCCACATTGCCTTTTCCACTGTATCACTGTATCCTCACTGTCTTTGTGAGAGAAAATGACTATGGGAAGAGTTTTATCTTGCATCAATATGCACAACTGATAACTGGTGGGTTCTTGTTAGGGCATCACCAGCTCATGTAATTAGAAAAATAACTAACTTTTATTGTAAATATGTTTATCAAAAATTAGTGTTCCATCCTTTTTTATCCGTGCATTGTTTTTACACTGTCTTATATGTGATGGCTCAGACACCTTTCTTCAGACCCTCCCATCTGAAATTTTGGCAGATAAGAGCTCTCTCAGGATGACTGAATTGTGAAATAGATTTTAGAGAGAACTTTTCAGATCTAGCTGTCCTTAGAATTATGAATGAAATCTGCTTCCAAGTTTATCTTTGCTGTAAAGGGCTGCTTGTCTTTGACATTTTAGGCAATGACTGTAGTAGTTGAAAAAGAATGAGCAATACAGATTCAGAATTGGACTGTTATGGATATGACACTGTTTAATCCTTTATGGGTGGCAGTAAAGGGGCTGGATGAATTGTGGGCTTGGACTTTGTGTTTGCATGTAAGCATGTAAGCTATTGAGCCAGGTAATAGACACCCCTACCAGAGAGGAGATGGCTGATGTACTCAACTTTTTACCTCAGTCTTCAGTGGCAACCTCTCTTCCTACACCTCTCCAGTGGAGGGAGACAGGATGGGGACTGGGGGAGCAAAGTCCCTCTCACTGTAAATAAAGATCAGGTTTATGACCACTGAGGAACATGAATGTACATGTGTCTGTGGGACCCAATGAGAGCCATCCCTGTGTGCTGAGGGAACTGGCTGATGCAGTTGCCAAGCCAGTCTTCGTGATATTTGAAAATCCATGGCACTCAGGTGAAGTCCCAGGTGACTGGAAAAAGGGAAACTGTACCTGTCTTAAAAAACAGTAGAAAGGAGGACCCTGGGAACTACTAGCCTGTCAGCCTCATCTCTGTACCTGGGAATATCATGGAACAGGTCCTCCTAGAAGCTGTGCACATGGAGAACAGGAAGGTGATTCAGGACACCCAGCACAGCTTCACCAAGGGCAAGTCCTGCCTGACCAACCCCGTGGCCTTCTGTGATGAAGTGACTCCATCAATGGGCAAGGAAAGCATTTCACATGTAATTTATCTGGACTTCTGTAGAGCCTTTCACATAGTCCCCCATAGCATCCCTCTCTCTAAAATGACAAGAGATAGATTTGAGGGGAGGACATGTGCATCCAGAGGGTCGTGGTCAACAGGTCAGTGTTCTGATGGAAATCAGTGACAAGTGGTGCCCCTCAGAAGTTTGTATGGGGACCAGGGTTTTTAAATATCTTCATTAATGACAGACAAAGACATCAAGTGCACCTCATCAAATTTGCAAGTTTTTGCAAATTTATGGTTTATGGTCTTTAGTAAGACCAAGTACAAGATGCTGCACCTGGGCTGGGGCAACCCCAGGATCAGCACAGACTGGGGATTAACAGATCCAGAGCAGCCCTGCCCAGAAGGACTTTGGAGGTGCTGGTGGGTGAGAGGCTGGACATGGCCCAGCCAGGTGCACTGGCAGCCCAGAAAGCCAAACACATCCTGGACTGCATCCAGAGCATGTGGGCAGCAGGACGACAGAGGGAATGAGTGAGAGCAGCTGTCTTTCCTGATAAAACACTGAAATGCAAAAGTAGAGCCACACATTTTAAACTTTTTCTCTTAAAATTCTGCAGTTTAAGCACTATGGGATTCACTATTAATCTTGACAGCAATGCTGAATTTTCATTCAAGGACTGGGATGATAATCCCAAACAATTTGGGCACTTCAGCCCTCTCTTGTGTTACTTCATTCCAACACAGGATAATAGATTACATGTTTCTGTGCAATGCAGGAAGGAACATTTTGAGCCCAATCAGTAATCTCTGCAGTGATGGGGAACCTCATGGAAAACCTTGACAATTGATTGATTTTTTTCTGTGAAACTGGAATCTGGTGATAGTAAAAAAAAGGTGACTTGTGTTGCAGCTGGGGAGGCAGCTTGGTTATATTTTCTAATCTAGCTGTTTCCTCTGGCTTGCAAGAAGCTGTGAGCGGATAGAAACACACAAAAAACAAGCTGGAACCATAACTGGCAACAAGAAAAGTGCAGCAGTCATCCATTATGAAGCTGTATTGGTCTTTCTCAGCATCAGCTCTGAATATTGTCTCAATTTCTCTGCATTTTCAGAGGGAATGGAGCTGATCCAGAGAGTATAGTAGCCATTCCTGACAGCAGTTCTGCCACTCTTCAGTAGGGTCATACTGGATCCTTTTTTGGGTTTTCAGCACAAAGGGTTGTTTCCAAACCTAATAAGGACATTTAAAGGCTTTTTGTTGTACAAAGGCCTTTGACTTGTACTGCTTGGGGAAAACTTTCTACACCCTGGTGCATGTAAGGAATTCTTTTATTTTTCCCCTAGTTTAATGGAAAGCATCCACCATATTTAAATATACTTTCTGGAGAGAAGTTTTCACTCTAATAACACTTTTCTGTTTAAAAGTAATTATTGAAGAGAAGAATATGCCCTGTTTATGAATGTCTGCCTTTAGAAAGTCAGAAGTTATATGTCAAGAAGAGAAAAAAATAGTTTAGAATGAGGAAGTCTAATTTCATTCCAAAATTTGGACTGATGCATGAGGTCAATGTAAGGAGCAAACAAACAAAACCCACCAAAAAAACCCCCTACTAGAGTACACTTAGAAAAGTTTTCTTAAAGCAAAATAGCATTTTCACTATTTTTTCTTGGAGTCCTTGGCTGAAAGGGGACCACAAGTAGAGAGAAGTTAAAGCACTTGAAATATTTTGTGGTTAAAGCTTCATAAACCATGTTTACAGAAATTTTGCTTGATACAGGAAAAAGATTTGGCTCTTGTCATTCCTATAAATGACTTCTTCAGAAGCTGCAGTAGTGATAGTTATCTGAAACCAAAGGCTTTGAAGACAGAGAAATTGCTGTGGAATGGATTTATATATGCATCCATCTATGCTTTTCTTTTTATCTATCTATGCATATACATTTAGATGTGTATCTGAGCATTTCTATAGAAGGTTTTCCACCCCATATATTGGTGGTGATTGGTGGTTGAGGATGAGCCATCATTAGCATTCTTGTTAATGTGATTTTCAGGTTGTCCTTTATTATCCTAAGAACCCATCTCTAAAAGTTCACTTTAAAAAATACACATTTTCTCTAGGTTTAGCAGTCTTTTCTGGGGTAGACTATAATGGAATTGATAAATGTTAAGTTTCCCTGTTGATGAAAAGATGGGAGGAATAATTTTAGGTATTTATTTTGTAAGCATCTATTGAAATAGAAACTTGGACATGAAACTAGAATGCTTTCCATTTCTTTTCAAATAGGTATAAAAATGAATGCCTGGTCCTCCAAGGGCATGACAACAAATCCTTGATCATTACAGTCTGAGCTCACACAAAATACTAGTGGTAAATGATGATCTGGGTTAGTGTAAATCTGACTAGAAGGAGTTTCATTTTTTCCTGCCAAAGTCAGCAAAAAGCCTTGTTAAATAGCTGTAATTACATATATCTCTTGGTAGTCATGAATTTATATTCACTAAATTTTTTTATCTCTGCTAAATAGGTTTGTTTCAAATTATTTACAGTTTTAAAAGGCATTTTTTAATGCTAACATTTACCATGTCAAACTAACTGTAAAGAGGATTTATAGGGAAAGAGTTTATTTACTGCCTTTTCTGTCTGTACAGCTGCCAGAGACATGGCAGTAAACTTTGAGGATGTTTCTGAGCTCATGTTGCAGTAAAGCTATCATTTTATTACAAGATCGGGGTAATTTAGAGTCTTTGCTATAAAATCAAGAAACTGTATAAATTAAAAAATAAATTCACAGTTGAGCAAGAGGTGTTGTGATCGAGTTTCCAGAAAAGCTCTTTTGGATGCAAGTCCAGTCTCTTATTTGAGATTTAGAGTGACTTTCACACTCAGCCTTTTCATCACAGTTCACAGACACTCATTGCTCTCTCGCTTATTCCTGATCCCTGGAGCCACATATTTATACAGCCACTCTTCTGCCAGTGATTGAAGTTTGTCTTAAGAAGGCTTATCATCAGTACTAACCTTGGTGTTCCAAGGTGAGCATTTTGTGTAGCAAGCAGCAAAGAGAGGACCTAAATCTGGTATCTGTACTTTCATTGTAGTGAAGTGCAGAGTTGGCTGGCTGCAAACAAATCTTTCTGGTGAACACAGAAAAAACCATCAGGGCTGTGGATTTACCCAGTGCAACAAATTTACATGTTGACTTCTTCAAGTAGTTGGACACCTTCCATTTGGTAGAAGACCATGATAGAATTGCAGTCAAGATCCTGTGTCTCAAAGTAAATATCCCTCTACAAAGGATTACTTCAGTTCTTCCATGGTCTGCAAGGGACCAGGAATTGATCATAAAAGCCAAGTGTTTAAGAAGCCTTTGGTTTTCTGATTTTAGATTTATGGTTTTGTCTGTTGCTTTGACAAAGAGCGAAAATTCAGAAAAGCAAACAGAGATCAGAAGCTGAGGGAGTTGTTTTCCCAGACAAACTTATTGTTTTCTAACTCCTAGAAATTTTATGAGGTATCTAATGAGATTAAAATACAAAAAAAAAAAGATTATTAAAATGATTCACAGTACTCTTACATAGATCAGATGAGCCTTACATAGGTTTTTCATCCTAAAAAGTTGGTGATCAAGTAATGTGGATTAGCTGAGAGGTTTGTCTACTGAAGTATATTTGCAGTATATGTCCATGAACAATAGAGACAAAATATTTAACTGGTAAAAGGTCATGGTTTTTTAAATCCTTGGGCTTTGCATTTTATTTGTTCAATGCTTTCTTAATGGAATTAAGGGGTATTTTAGTTGTGACCTTTATGATGTCCTGTTGTGACTGAACTATATCAGAATGAGAGACATGACTCTGACAACTGCTACAGGAGGTTTGCTTTCTGCTATATACTGCTGTATGGGCTGTGAATCACACATCATGTTCCTCCTAACACAAGGTTTAGCTGAGTGAAATTCTGTGGCTAGAGAGAAATCAAGTCAGGCTGCGTCTCTGATAGCCTTGTCACCCAAGCTGCTGCTTGTATGGTTTAACAGGTGAGTGCAATATCTTTGTTTATGCATGTGACTGGCAGGGTATTAGTTGGGTCATGAAAGTTACATTCATGAACAGGAGAATAAGGAATTGTTACCAACTGACAAAATGGATGATGTTGGAGTATACCTGGTCTGAACCACCTGTTGAAAGCAGAGCCAACTAGAGCAGATTGCTCAGGACCACTGGAAGAGTCTGGCTCCATCTTCCTTACTCCTCCTGGCAGATACTTAAGAAAACTGATAAGATCCACTCTAAGCCTTGTCCAGGCTAAACAACTCCAGCTCACTCAGCTGCTCCCTGTATGACAAATGTTCCAGTCCTTGATAATCTTCATGACTCATCAGTGGAATTGCTCCAGTCTTTATCTTTCTTATTCTGGGGAGCCTGAAGTACAAGCCAGAATTCCAGATAAGGCCATGGAAAGATCACTTCCCTAGACTCACTCTAAAGAGACTCCCTAAATGAGTGCAAAAAGTAATTTTTGCAAAACTCCTCATCACCTTTAGCAAACAATGTTCTTACTTGTGAGATGAATTTGGTGTGTTATTTATGCAGATGTAGTGCAAATCCAATGTCTGATTCTTCTCTTCTTGTGTGGTTTCCCAGACAAACATTGCCAACATTTTCTTACCTATTTTGAACAGCTGTACATTTTTGTTGGCTTTGTGACTAAGCTTCTGATGCTTGCATGCTTTCTGCTCAATTTGGTTAGTTACCCTCTGTCACTGAATGTCTGCAGTAGGAGTTAATGAGAAAAAAAAAATGCAGGATTCCAAATATTTACTTTATGCTTAAGAAAGCAATTTTTAGAACAATGGGTGGTTTGGTTGATTCATCTCCTGGGAAATACACTGTTGCTTTTCATGGACTAGCAGAAAACTCGTGTCATGCCTTTCTTGGTAAAAGGAAAAATCAGAAGGAGAGTCTGAGGTTGCTGTCCATTTGGAAATGCTTCTAGAACTTGGTGTGCTTTGTGGTATTTAGAAGTCAGAATTTATGTAGTCAGATTTGAACCACCAAAGGAAGTGTTTCCAATATTTAGGAGGTAACATTTAGAAAAATAGCTGAAGGTTGTGAAAAACATTTAAAAGTTTAAGGAGCATTATAGGGCTCCAGCTTTAAAAGCTCACTTTGCAAACAGGGCATTTCTTTGTTTTCAGAAATTGTAACTGTGCATGTGTAACAAATTTTTGTGTTACCAGGAATTGGTAAAAAAACCTTGTGAAATGATTCTGTTTCTAGGTGTGTTATTGGAATTGGATGATATGGTCTCAAAGAATGACTAAATAAATTGATTCCATTAGAAATACCATAAGGAAGACACAAACTTCATTTTGGATAAGCGGGCACTTGGTTGTTGAGCCACGTTGTGAGTGTGTTCTTAACTGTGACGGAAAAAGCAAAAGCCTTTTCTGCTGTAGCCATGCACAGAGAGTTGCTTAATGAAACAACTTCTTTCTCATCCTGTTTTTATTGTATGTTTATCTGAAGTTACTTAATTTCTTTGCCCCAGCCCTTGAAAATAAGTGTTAATTTCCAATGGAACTGGAGTTCAGAAGTTGTGGTGTGTGCTGTCTTCTGCTGATGTGGTGCTACATGTTTCCTTTTGATCTCTTACTTTTTTTTTTTACTAGAAACTCTCTCCTTCTTTTGTCCCAGTATTTTTCTCAGTGGAAGAAAAAGGAAATGGTAGGCCTGAGGTTCAGGACTTTGCCATGAGAAGTGCTGGATACCCTCTAAGACGAATAACCCCTGTGTTTGTCATGACTACAGTGCTGCATATGATGCCGTCCTTGACAGAAACGTGGCCATTAAGAAGCTCAGCAGACCATTTCAGAACCAAACTCATGCCAAGAGAGCTTACAGGGAGCTGGTCCTCATGAAGTGTGTGAATCATAAAAATGTAAGTTTTCAGCAAGAGAAATGGTATGTGCATTGCTGTGTTGGAAAGGAAATTGTTTAGTTGGGTTCCTTTTTTGAATGGAAGAAATTAGTAGTGAATTATGCTCAAGGGCTACACTCTGTCTGGTACTACATGCCCACAGGAGAGATTTGAAGGTATTCCATGTGTTTATTTAAAGGCTGTGCCGAACTGGGGTTGTTCTAGACTTTCCTGCTTCTTGCACCATCTACTGTATATCACTTAGTATCCATAATGAATGAAATATTCCTATGCTGCACCAGCAGTGTTATTCCAGGGCTGTATGTTAATTTTTTACCATTATCTGTTAGAACTATCTTCCTGACACTGTTTCAACTTGCTTTTTTGTAGTGAAATATGTAGGATTGCCACACTGCATTGTAAAGGGATGTCCCAGAGATTTAATTTTTCTCCACCTCCTAGATTTCCAACTACCATATCTGTGTGCCCCTTCCTTTGCATTATGAGTGAATTTTTCAGTTTGCAGTGTTTACCCATCTCTCAGATCTTGCAATGACTCTTTCTCCTTATGCGAAGCATAAGGAGCTAAAAAAATGTGATTTAATGGGAGATTTTACCCTTGTTCTGAATCACAAGTTCACATGGAAAGAGAAAGGATGACCCTAAAATGGCAAATTGCAGGACTTGACACTACAGTGTCCTCTGATTATTTGTCCCCTCAAATTAGCATTCCTCTTAAATAAAAAAATTCTGGCTGTAGCACAGACTGCTGTGCTAGATTGAGCTGAACTTGCATCTTTGAACATGCAACTTCAAAATGGAGAGGAGTGCTTCACCCTTAGGACTTTGTTTTGTCACTGGTTATCCTTCTTTAAGATGATTTCAAGTGCACCTAGAGGAAATCTGAGAGATCTGTGGTATTTTATTTTGAATGATGCTGATTTTTTACTGATGCATAAATTAAGAAGTGCTAATATATAGAGAGCAGTGAAAAAACAGTTTATCCTTTAACACACTTCAAAACAGGTTCCACTGAATATGTATATCACTTTTCTTTATTCTTTTGTCTTACTTTGCTTTTCAGATTATCAGTTTATTAAATGTCTTCACACCACAGAAATCTCTGGAGGAGTTCCAGGATGTGTAAGTAACAAGGGCAGTAATTAAGCTAAAGCTTTAGGGATGTGTGGGGCATCATGGTGTACCTTCATTGCAATAACTCAGCAAAATACAAAGGTTATAGGCCCCTCTAAAAAAGATAATGTGAGTCTAGGGGGTAGAAAAATATTCTGAATTCCCACATTGAGAGCTCTTTTGACAATTTAAGGTGAAAACCACCAGGTTTCATATTTGTTGTGATATGACCTTTGTCTGTGTAATGTTATTTGCCTGGGGTACTAGGGGTACATGTAGAAGACAATCAAAATCTCTGTTGGAACCTTACCCCTATTGTGCCTAGGCCAAACCTGCTGTGAAGGAAATTTTGAGTATTCTCTCTTTTATTCTCTGTTTTATATTGTTTCTGTCCTTTTATCTTCCTGTCTTTCCCATAATCTGTATACATTGCATGGAAACGTGTTCCTATTCTGTACTCTGATACCAGCAGTAACCAATTAATTGCAGTGAGACTTCTGTGAAGTCATGCAAGCTTAGGAGGATTTTTGGAGGTGTTTTGCATGGGGATGCATATTTTACCCCCTTAGACACCCCTGTTTTTCTCTCAGATTCCTGTGTGTACTGTGGCAGCCATCCTTGCAGTGGTCGAAGGTGGAGCAGTTCCATCATTTGGTGCTTGTGGATCTTTTGGGTTTTGTGCATTTCTGTATGGTGCTGCCTGATTGCCCATGTGGGGTATAGTCTCTGTCATGGGGAATGCACCAAGAAATGGCAAACAATCCATCAGTTTACTGGTATGCTAAAAGAGTGGTGTCTCTGCAGTGAGGTACATACACTACCATGGTGCTGTGGTTAGTGGGCCCGGTCTCCAGCTGTGTTACTCCCAGTCATCAGAAATAGAGTGAATTTTGAAGCAGGAAAAGTCATTGCTACTTATTTGAGATGATGCTGTGATTTGCCTTCAACACAAAAAAATAACCCTGTGGCTTTTCCTTTCCATTCAGCTACCTGGTAATGGAGTTAATGGATGCCAACCTGTGCCAGGTCATTCAGATGGAGCTGGACCATGAACGAATGTCTTACCTTCTGTACCAAATGCTCTGTGGAATCAAGCATCTTCACTCTGCAGGGATTATTCACAGGGTAAGGGGCCTTTGGTTTTAAACTTAAGGCAGCATATGAAATGATCATGAAGACCTTAAATGCCACTTGACCTTCTTGTGTGCTGTGGATCAAAGCCATCTCCCAGTACAATGAATATAAACATAAGAGCCACAGTCAGAGGTCAGGGGATGTGAAAATGGCATTTGCCATCATTTACATGTGCTGAAATAAATGGAAAGACTGCTGAGTCTATATTAAATGCTCATTTTGCTTTCCCACATCAGTGCTGTGCCTGGTAAGGATGTGGTACCTGGCTGAGGATATGTGATAGTTGATAGCAAGGGGGATCAGGTCATATCACTGTGAGCAGGAGGGAATTCTCAATGGACTGAAAATACCCTGACTTAACTTCTTTATTGAAAAGTGCTTTTATTAATTTGGGATTTCCACATTAAAAACAAATTAAAAAATGTTTCCCTAAAGAAAAAGAAGGCTGATAAAGTGGGTTGCAAAGTGGATGTTGTTCTACAAAGTTCTCCTTTCTTGGCATGTCACGTGCTTAGCAGAGGGTACAGATTTGGCTGCCAGATAGTCATCCAGTAAAGGATGAGTTGAATTATTATAAATGAAGCATTAAGGTATCTCCACATCTGCTGTTGGAATGTCTCTATCAGGTCCACAGCATTAAGGGAAAATAATCTAATCAAAACAGCACTCAGATACTAATCCTAGTTTCTTGATCTGCTAAATCCAATTAATTTAACACCAGTAGGCTCCTGTTATCCAGGTAAAGTCCCACAGTATGCTGAGGTAGAAAAACTTCCAGAACAGTTTGCCCGAGAAACAATAGCAAGGGTTATATTTAGAAATATTTAGTATTTAGAAGATAGTAACTGTGTCAGAAGAGGGAAAAAGTATTTGAATAGTGATCCAAAGTATTTGCCCATATCATAGCTGTGCCTGGCTTTATAAAGAACAGTCACATGGGGCTTTTTCACTGTCTTTTGCAGGATTTAAAACCAAGTAATATAGTAGTGAAATCTGACTGCACGTTGAAGATTCTGGATTTTGGACTGGCCAGGACTGCAGGCACTAGCTTCATGATGACCCCGTACGTGGTGACACGTTACTACAGAGCACCGGAGGTCATCCTGGGAATGGGCTACAAGGAGAACGGTAGGGCTGCAGTGTCACTGCACTGGGTCACCTCAGGGGCAAGCTCTGCCTCCACCATTGTCAGGGAGACCCAAAGGAGGGACAGGAAACATGATGGGAAATGGTGGGAAATGGCACCTGCAATTCGAGCAGTTCCTTGGTGTTGTGAACTGCAGCTACAGAATGTTTTTGAGATGCACTGCTGGTGAATTTGTGGGATTGCAGAGTAATAGGAAACTTAGTTATGCTTGAAGTTACTACTGCAGTCAGCTCGTTTTGTCCAGAATATCTTTGTCTTCTGTGGCCATTGTGAAACAATGTGGGGACCACTGGAACTGCTGAATGAGTGACGTGTTCTAAATTTGAGTGTGGATCTCTGAGCTGTTTGAGGAAACAAGAAGTACAAGCTGAAATAGCAAATCCTGGCCTTTCCAGAATTTCTCTAAATCCAGAGCTAGATCTAAATTTCTGGAATTAATTCCCTCTTTACGATAAATTAGCAAAGTCCCAGGTTTTGCTGACAGGTTTTAGCTCATCAAGATCTAGGTATAAATTTTGCAGTTTGAATTTGGGTTTTTTCTAATGGAAAGTAGAATTGCAGAGAAGAGGAAAAAGCTGAAACTAAAAAAAACATGAAACAAATAATATAATTTATAAGTAATCTCCCTAGAATAAATAGGATATTCCTCTGAATAGTCTGAGTGAGATCTTGGTTCTTGGAAATGTTGTGAAAAACAGATGGGGGTGCTATAGAGAAATAGCTATTGTTCTTGCTATAGAGAAGCAGCTAGAGAAGAACTCAAATTTTGCAGAAGATTAAGGGAAAACATTTTAAGTTGTTCTCATTTTGTAACAAAATTGAGAATTGCCTCTGAATGCCAGGTAGACCAGGCACGACAGGTGGGAATATTCTGTGACTCAGATTTTGCTGTCAAAGGTATCATTTGTATGTTTGAGGAGACTTTTTGATGGTGAGTACAGCTAATGTGACAAGACCAGGAATTTATTAAAAAGAATCCTACTTGATTTGTGTTGAGAAGGTTAGTTAACCTGCAGGAGAACTTTTACTAACAGCCAGCTGCATCCTGTAAAGGGCAGTGAAACTGATTTTGGGAGCCAATTCCATGACTTCAGCACTATTAAAACATAACCTCTTCTGAAATTAGCAAGTCCCTGCATGAATTATTTGTAACTTTTATGAGTTTAAAGCGTAAATTTTAATACAAAAGTCTAAAAAGTAGAGAAATCATTATGGTCATGATAATGATGTTGCAGAGTCTTAGCTTAGAGAATAATTTCTGAAAATAAAGGAATAATATTCCTTAAAGTATTTTGTTTGAAATTTTTGCTAAGTGCCATTAGAAATTTGAGCTAGCACTCTTCAGATAGTTCTTTAGTCAATATCCAGTGTCCTTCCATTGTCAAATGAATTCTTTTGGTTTTGTTTTTTTTTTTTTCCCTCCAGACATTTAGTAGATGATTAGGATTATGGTTGTTATTGTCCATGAAAGGGCAGAGAGAGCATCTGCTTTTCACATGATTAAAACTGCACCAAGAAAAAGTTAGACACACTTTTGTGATGAAGTACACAGCTGGGAAAGTTCTAATGTTTGACATCCAAGGGTCCTGATCAAATGCCCACTGAAGTTAACACACAGACTTCCTTTGACTTTCCTGGGCAATGAATCTGGCTTAAGGTGAATGACCTTGTCTTACTTGGACAAAGTCAAAATAAAGAGAGGAAGAAAACAAAATATTTGAAAATGAAACTCAGCTGTTGGAGGAGCTGCTGTGCTTGGAGGCTCTGACCCAGCTCCCAAGGAAGTCAACAGAAAGGGTTGTTCTTTGCTCCCCTGCTCTGGCCTATGCTGCCACATTACTGAAGCTCCCTGACTTTTTTCCCCTCTGACTACGTAGACTGCCTGTATAAGGACTGTTCACTGCTTTCATTTTCTTTCTGCACTTGGTTGGCTAAAGATGCATAATTATCACCAGTTTGCTGCACTTCTATGGAAGGTCCCAAAACTGTCACTAGAAAGAAAACTCTGCCACTGCCTCAGGCATGCTTTTGCTGTCCCATGCCCCTGATACCTGTACCCTCCTTTTCCCAAATGGAACATTTCACCTTTATTTTGTTTTACCAAGAAATGAGTTGTTTGTTTGTTTCTTTGGTTTGTTTTGGATTGCTTTTGAAGGTTAAGAAAGGGGAAGAAAAAGAGGAGAAAACTGGTTGTGTAGGTCAAACATGACCAGAAAATGAGGATTTCAGGCTCAGAAACAACATAGTCTTCTAAAGCATTTCAAAGCAGTTTTTTCCTCTTCACATGGAAGACAGATTTTTTTTTTTCTGTGAGTACTGTGTTGGTATCTATCCAGCATTTTTTCTTTAAAGATTAAAAGGGCAAAAAAAATCCCTATCCAAGTCAAGCAGATAAGGTAACTGTGCATATTTCATTTAAAAGCTGAAGGCAGGATTGGGAATAGGTAATGCTCTTAGTCTTGTTGATATTTGTCCTTTGGAGCCTTTGTTACAGCATTTATTTTGAGCACCTACACAGTACAAAACAGAGTCCAATCAGTCCTAGCTCTCTGTATGGAGGTACAGACAGATACATCTAAAGAGGTACCTATAGATAGGACATAGGTAGAGATCCTGAAAGAGGAGTTTTAAATAACATTTAAGGGTGTTGTTTGTCCACATGGCCTTTACTTGTGTGAGCAGTTCAATTTGGAACTTCTTGTCAGCTGCTGCAGAGAGACTCAGTGCTGGAGAGCAAAGCCTAGAAAAGCTCTGCAAGTAGGATTTATTCCAGATTATCATTATCTGGTTGTTTTGGGGTTTTTCCTTAAAAAAAAAAAGGTTGTCTTTTAGCCATAAATTCCACTGAATTTACCATGGGTCTGTGCAGTTATTACTTGATCTTAACTTGCTAGCTCTGGACCTTTACCCAAAATGTTGATTTTAAACTTTTTCCACTGTTGTTACTGACTGCTGTTGAGCTGACTGACACAGCTTTTATTTATTTAGTTACTTATTTTAGCTTTTGGTGAGACACGAAAAAGAAACCCAACAAAACCACAAAACAAACTGTACTGTTCTGATCAACCTGCTCTTTTTCCCCTCCTTTAGGAGTGAAATGTCGTAGTTAACTTTGCTTTTTTTTCCCTCCTTCTTCACTTCCCTGTCTCTGCTGTTCTAGTGGATATATGGTCTGTGGGATGCATTATGGGAGAAATGGTTCGCCACAAAATCCTCTTTCCAGGAAGGGACTGTATCCTTGTGCCATTTGCTGCAGCTTCACCTATTATTTGTTCCTCTCCTCCACCCCATCCCTTTTACCATAAAATGACTATACCAGGACTGTAAAGATAGAAGCAGAAAGCTGAATCCCAGAGGTATGGCTAAATGAAAATAGCGCACTACTGATATGCACAAAATTGAAAATGAAAAACAGATGCACAGAATTGTTTCAGTCAATTAAGTTACTCTAAAAGCTCTAATCATTCCATTTTATATACTATTTATGTCATGTCAATAAGCAATATAGAAAACAAGTCTTATGATGGCAAATTGGACAGCTTTATTTACTATTGTTCAAAGGAAAAATAAGAAGAAAAGAAAAAAAGTCCTAACTTGGCCCATCTCATTCCTGTAAATCTGTTTTTCTGCTTTTATGTTTTGGAAATATTGACTTCATAACATTTGTGGTGACATCATAATCTTTTGCTTGCTAATGCATCATGGTTTTGGATTCATCTCAATGCTGTATGGGCTCAGTGTTGAGTCAATACAACATTTTTTTTTTCTTTAAAACAAAATGAAGAATTTGACTCACCCAGTTTAAGGCAACCGTTTATCTGTTGTGGTTTCCAAATTGGCCTGAAATCAGATTCTCTTGATTTAAAAATGAACTTCCCTTTACTTGCATGAGATATGTGTTGTCAACTAAACTATATTTCCCTCCCATCTTGTTCTTCTTGTCTTGGGTGATATTATTTTTACCCCTTCCAAGGTGGTGAAAGCAATATTAGAAAATGAAAACAAAGGAGGAGGTGTCTACTTAGCCTCCTGTTTATCACAGGCTAAACCTGCCCATGCTGGCTTGGAAATGTAGGTGTGTTTTGCCCATCAGAATAAAGTGAGGCAGCATAACATATCTTCACTTTCAGAAACAAAAAGGCATATTATTTTCAGCTAGTTGGCAGAAGGACACCACAAAAATCTGGCATCAGCAGCCACTGGCAGTTGGTGTGAAGAAAACCCAGCTTTCACAGACATGTAGCCATGGAAGCAATTATTTATTTTTGCTGACTTTTGAGCAATTCCTGTCATGTTTGTCAAAGTTGGGTCCTTCCTGTCCTGTTTGCACAGCTCTGTCAACTTTTTATGAAAGCTGAGCTCTGCTTGGTGGCCCAGTGAAGATGCAGTTCTGCTTCACTAATGGGGACATGGAGGGGCAGCAGGTACCTCCTGTTTGCTGAGGGGGTGACAGCAGCACTGTACTGCTTCCAGTCTTACAGGAAGAGGGGCTGGAAAGTTATTGGATGCAAAACAAGGCAGAGAGATTCAAATGGTGATTTTTTTTTTTTATTAGTAGTAGGTGGGTTTGAGATGCTTAAAGGTGCTGAGCTGTCCCTGTAGCATGAGGAGGAGGCTGCACACACACCTTCAGATGTAAGCTCAAAATGCAGAGCAGCTCCCGGCATTCCCAAGCCCTGCAATTCAGTGTGATAGTTATGCTGTGTTTCAGTGGTAATACCACCTCAGAAACACCACCATAACTCTTCCTCCAAACAATGCACTCTTTTCCTCTTGAAAACAAAAACAAAATCAAAGGAAAGCTAAACTATCTATAACGGGCTTGAGGTTCAGCTGTAAATAGTGAGGATATTTCCATTTAATCTTTTCTGAGAGAAGTCTGAGATTTTAGTTGATAAGCAACTAGAGTTCATACAAAGAATGATCTCAGGATAAAAGCAGAGTAGCGTGGTTAATGGGTTGCTCTCCTTTTTCAACAACAAATTAGGAGATATGTTCTTTTGCCCATGTCTAGAAAAAAAGTTAATGCTATATAATTTAAGCAATGTAGCTTTAAAAAAAATAGTTCAAATGTGAGAATTACTTTGTTTCTGTCTGGCTGTGGAAACAGTGCCTTATGACGGCCTTGTATTCAGGGATAGCAGGAAAATATTCCTAAAATATCTTTTAACATTTCAGCATCAGTTGACAATAACAAACGAATTTTTGAACAAATGCAGCAAACATTGTGTAAATTGTGGGATAGTCCTACTTTTTTAATCATTGAAAATCCCCTATCCTGAAATAGAATGTATGTGGGCCAGGTCACAATTACTATCCTGCTTTAGTGGTGGGTTTATTCAGGTGAATGGGAAGTTTAAAAACAAAAACAAAAGCAAAAAAAAAAAAACTTAAAGAAAAAAGAAGAGAAAGAAAAAAAAAATCTCTGCATTCATTTCCAAGTCATTTGTTAACCGGTTTGACCCCATGAATGAGTTGTCAGTGTTTGAAGGACTGTTTTGTGTATGGGTCCATGTGATTTCTCACCCCTCCATGGCTGTTGATGAACAGATCTAGTTTCCCTCCCAGGTGCAGGAAGAGCTGGAGAAGTATTTGTGCAGCTGCAGGTAAACTTCACAGAAGCACATTACATACTTCCCTTGGGCTACTTAAGGCTTTCCAGCAGAGAGTTTTCTAGCTGAAAGAGGCAAGTCTGTATAGAAATCAAACATCTCAGTTCTTTTTAATCATTCAAAAGACTGTCTACTGTGTGCACTTGCTATCAATATGAGTTTACTTATTTCTAGTCTGGAGTAGGAACATTTGTGTATGGCACAGTATACATCTAAGAAAAAATCCACAGCTGCTGCTATGTTTTATGGAAAGAAAATATTTTAAAATTTGATCTCACCTAAAACATCCCACTGAGTTACCACTGCACTCAGATGCTGCTGATGTGAAATTAAACTTTATTTTTAAAGTCTTTTTGGAAATTAAAACATGGAGGAGATTAATTTCAGAACCTCTCATCTTTGTAAAGAAGAAACTCTCTCTTAGGCTGCTATGAGAAAGCCCTGGAATCTGGATAGCCTACAGCTGGTTTTCAGACAAGGAAGAACAGCCTCCAGTGTCCTGGAGAGTACTGGGTAGAAATTGCCTGGCAGGTACCCTCATTCCTTGTTATTCATCTAAGGCAGACATTTCAAAATACTGTCAGGGAAACTTCCTTGCCAGAAATCAGACCCTCTTGAGAAGAAATTCACCTTTCAATCCATTTCCAGATGGATTTGCAAACCAAAATATTCCTGACGAGTTCTGGTAAGCTTTTGTATTCCACTTCTGAGTTTCTTTCTCAGTGTTTCTTTGATGCTTATTCCACTTTCATTGAAAGAATCAGAAGAAAATTTGTTGAAGAAAATCAGAGAGAATGCGAGCAGCTAAAAACTGCCCAAACTCTTGGATGCCATTGGAAATATGTTAGAACACCCCAGGGCTTTCCCCAAAGCTGGTTCAGTGCTAGGTAATAACATCTTCAAAATCTCCTAAGATTTCAATTTAAAGATTGGAAATGTGATTCTGGTTTTTTATTTGAAGAGAAAGGAAAACTTAAAATGAATGCTTTCATGTGAGACAGGTTTATTAAGATCTGAGCTGCCAAATCAACAGTTATGTCCGGCACATGTGTCCAGCCAGGCACAGGTGACTTAGTGGGGAAAATAAAGGGATCAGAGCATTTATTTTCAGTACTGAAAAGAAGGAGGCATGTAGAGGGTGGTACTACAGCAATTTCACATGTGAGACCTTCAACAGATCAAAGGAAAGCAGCGATTTAGCCATAGAAATATATTGTGATAATAGCCAAGTGTCCTAAGTTTGGCTAGGCCTGAATTTCCACTGTAAATATGGAGAACAGAATTCCTACTCCAAGTAGCTTGAAGTCTAAAACAGTCAAAAGAGAAAATACCATTAAAATAGGAAGAGAGAAAAATTCCAACTTTTTTCCATGTAATTATGAACATCCAAAAGGAATTGTGAAGAGAAGTCAGCATTAATGGATACAGTTAATGTTTTCTGTGGCCAGATTTTCAAAAATTTCCCTTGCCCACCAGCTGTCTTTGAGAGTGGTGGGATTAAGAGATTCTCTCTGACATCTGACAGAAAGTGTTCTATTGCCTTAGAAAAAAAGTTTGCATCAAGAAAGTCTTTAAGGAAAAGGTCCTGCCTTTCCACCACTCATAAGCAGAATTTATCTTTCCATTTGATCTGCATTGATTAATAGGTGTAATTTTAGTGTTTTGAGGGCATTTTTGGGTGTTTCTTAAACTAGAGTATAATAAAAACTTCTGCACTTTTGTTAAGTGCAGTCTGGTTTTTCTCTTGTTCCAGGTAGTATTTTCTTAAAGCTTGTTTTGTTTTAAAATCAAAACTAGCAGCAAGTATCAGGATTATTTAAAAGATACTGTCAAGTGTGACTGGCCTGACCTTCCAGGTAGGATCAGCTGGTTCATGTTAGCCTGCTGCTTAAGTGTGTGTTAGCTATGATGGCATGATGGCTAAGTTTGGATTTTGTTGACCTGAATTGTTCTTCCCTGGATCTTTGGTATTTGGTTTTGGACTCAGGATTTGTCTTAAAGTTTGCTCATATGAGGTGAGGCCTGTTTCAAAGAGATCTCAGAGTAGACATGGGGATGATTTGCTGTTGCCATTTTTCTCTTTATTTTAAAATTCAGATAAGCATACTCCAATAGTTTAGAGTGTAATTTGCACTTTGCAATGAAACCCCCATGCTGTCTGTCATCTGTGTGGATCTTGGTCTGGACCCCAGGTGCTGCAGTGGAGATGATCCACTGCTTGTTTCCCATCACTCACCTTAAAGATTTTCAGGATGTACTGCTGCCTTGTATGAATTTCAACCAAGGCAAGTTTTAATTGCGTTTTCTGGCACCTATGAGAATTGGATGGTCTCAAATGTTTGGGTATTTTTTTCTGTGGCTTTTTCTTGATGGCAGCTGTGCTAAATTGAGCTGAGAAAGACTGGAACAGCTGAGCAGAGATTTTAGAATTTGTGGACAAAACAATACTGAAGTGCCTTTTGTCAAGAGCATGCAGGTATTTGGATGAGATCAAAATAAAGAACTGGGACACATCCAAAATGACATGAAACTGAGTCAGGGGAGGTTTAGGCTGGATATCAGGAAAAGGGTTTTTTTACCTAGAGGATGATTGGGCACCAGAACAGGGCAGCGGTCACAGCACCAACCTGATAGAGTTCAAGGAGTGCTTGGACAAAGCTCTCAAGCACATGATGACTCCTGGGGTGTGCTGGGCAGGGCCAGGAGTTTGACTCCATGATCCTGACAGATCCCTTCCGACTCAGCATATTCTGTGATTCTATTCTGTGATTCCTGTTCCAGAAATGAAAACATACAAGTATCCTCAAATGATCTGCTAATCTGTTTGTACTGTAGCAAGAGAGACTACCTGTTGGTTTCCTGCTGGTAACACAAGTGTACTTGAATACTCTTTGAGACCAGAGAAGAGATACTTCAAAATTAAAATATAAAAGAAGCTAAAAAGAGGACCTGAAGCTAGAAAGTGCAGGATCTACAAAACAGGTTTTCAATGTTATGGTCTGTTAGACACAGTGTAGTGTGTTTCACATTCCTTGGCAAGATTATCTGTAAGTCTCTGTTACTGTGATGGTTTTTTAATATAGTTCCAAAAGAAAATGGGAGAAAGTGAAGGGGGTGAGTCATCCCTTGTGCCGACACTCATTTTTGAGCTTGCTGCTCAGGATTCCCATGGCTTTTTCAGTCATTTTTTAGCAGTTGTTTTTCAGCACTTGTTTGGCACTGCAGCCTAAGAGGCAGGAGCCTTCGCCAGTGCAGACTTCCCTCTGGGTCACAGGAAGTTTAAAAAATGACAGAAATTCATAAGTTGTTTTGAAGCCTCACCCTTGTAAAATGGTGGCAATTGCCTTTTGGTCCCATATAGCATCTGTCAGGAGAGCACCTGTATTCCACATTGTTTGGCAGGAAGAAAATTAGAATTCACTAAGGCAATTATTCAAACACTTGGGAACCTTATTACTGTTACTGAGAAATATTAAGGTTTTCATAACATCATGTGGAAAGTGATGTTTCAAATTAGAAAGGAAAAACTTTCTCAGGAAATCTTAATGGATTGAGCTGATACTGTGCTGAGCGAGCCCTTGTTAAAACATGTTGTTATTGAAGCATATAGCAAATACAAGCACAAAGAGAAGAGTTTTGGTATATCAGCAATGTCTCAGCAAGGAGATTGGAATGTCACAAAACTGGGATTTTGCCATGACTTAGCCAGAATTGAGGGAGATAAGGGTTTGGGGAGGCTTTTAATCCTTTTCTAGAGTTTGAGCCACCTCCACAATGATGATTAGGACTGCCACACATCACAGACTTTCCTTGGCATTGGCAGGTCTGGAGTCTTTGTAGCTGTGGTATCTGGAGCATGTGAAAAAAAAAAAAAAAAGGCAGCTTTGCCCATGTATTACTGAGAATTACCATGTATTTTTAGAAACCATGCCTTTTTTATTATTTTTATTGCATAGAAACAACAGAAAAACCTTTAAAAATAAGCTACAGCATCCAATACAGGCCACTGTATTTTTCATTCTGAAAATTCAAGTAAGGGCCTAGAAATGGTTCTTCAGAGCAGAATCAGTACAGATCTGCAGGAGTACTCAAAACAGAGATGGAGGTAAAGAGAGGTCCTGCCCAGCAAGGTGTCTGTCCATTTTAGGAGAATTTGGAGAGAGAAGCTCACTGTTGTCACAGGCATACTCAGCTGCCTTGACATTTTACTGGAATTTGCACCTTAGCCATTGGCAAGCAGTGTTGTGGTTTTGGCCTACAGTTACACAAGTAAAATCAGGCATCAAGATTTGCTTCATTAATTGTCAATCATTATCTTCTTCAGTTAGTTTTGAGGAGGTGAACATCCCTTTTCAGCTGGCAGAGGGGTGATTTCTGCATCACTGAAACAGGAGCTATGACAAATCTGAATGTTCAGTATTCAAACCAATGCTCTGGGAAGAAAGTGTGAACCAGCCCATGAGGCTGGAAAAGATAGCAAAGCTCGTTCAGCTGTGACTGCATCTCTGGTCTCTGAAGTGTCCTGTGGCTTGCATTTAATGAATTTTAATTTGAATGTCACAATTTTTATTGAATGACAGCCGGATCTTACTGAGTGCAAGACTGAAAAGCCACCTCAGTGGAATGTGTTTGAGCAAGGGCAGTTACAGATTCTCCCTATTGCCTCCCTCTCATTTTTTTTTTTTTTTTGTGAAGTCCCTGAAAACCTGCAGTTTTGCTGGAGGAGAATGTAGATTTACAAGGGAGGTGTCTATGAAGGGTTTACTTGGGTCCTCTCCATATAGAAACATCTTTGTGTAGTTATACAATTCTTGACCCTTCTGCATCTCTGCTGGAGGAAATCTGAAATCTGGAAGGATGAGCAAGCACTCACTTGGGTCAGGAAATACCTGTTTGATGGGAAATCAGAACCAGGAGGTGGCCCAGAGAAGATTTTCTGTATGGCTGAAATGTTTTCTTTGTTCAGGAAGACATATGCATGTGGTTTCCGGTGAGCACTTGTTCAAGCTGGCTATGCTAGGGTGGCATTTGGTGTCCCTGGCAAATTTACTCATGTTCTGAAGTATGTGTACACATTCAAGAATGTGTTCCAGAGTGTGCAATAATCTGGTTTGTAGAGATTCTGAACACATTAAAAATTCCCTACTCCTAGTAATCCAGGACCTGGATATTCCAATGGCAAGTGGGTTTCCCATCAAGGGCTACCCAAATCTCAACAGTTTCACTTCAGAGGGTCTTGAAAAGCTGTAGGTTAAATTCCTTGACACTGCTTTATATGATTTTAAAAACATCAAGGCAAATAGTTGCTAAACTGAAGCTTTGCCATGAATCATGCAGAACTCTGTCACTAGAAGTTAGCCTGCCCTTGATTAAACTTTAGAGATGTTCCAAGTGTTGATGTAGAATTTCCAGCATTTGTGATTATCTTACATTTGGGAAAAAAGAAATCTTTTACCAGGTGTAGATTTTCAGTGCTTTGGAGCTTAATGCAGGTCTTTAGAGATTGTGGTGTGCTTGGGTTTTTTTTACTGGTGCTTGTACAAGTGAAATTACTTGGACTGCAACATCTGGATTGATGTTGGACTAAATGAAGGAGAGGATAAAGGCACAGGTCTCTGTTCTGCAGTCCTTTCAGGAGCTTTGCACAAGTCTCAGTGCCTTGACTGGGGCTTCTGACAGCTGCTGCTGTATGTGCTGAAATTCTTAACCTCCAACTAACTACTTCTAACAAGCAGCCAAATCCTGGTTCCACTTTGATTTATTTCTAATTGCCTCAGGAGGTGAAAAAGAGGCAGCAGTCAAGAAGGCTCTTGGGATGTTGGTTATATTTAGGTATTTATCTTTGCTCCCTCTGATTTGGAAATTTTCAAAGAGCTTTCTTCCCAAAACCTCAGGCATAGAGGGGAATAATCATCTCTGATTTTACACAGTTTGCAGTTTAGTAAGGCACTAGTTCAACTTGTGTGTGTGCCCTCTGGAGCATAGAGCAGCAATGTCAGGAGGCAGCCTCTGAAAATAAAAAGGAATTAATAACAGACGAACAAACAACTGCTTGTTCTCTCTTTTCCTGATATTTTGCATGCCATTTAGCTTGTGATGAAAGCAGCAATAATTTGCATCTCTAGGTCTGCTTATTGCTTCCAAACAAGTAGCCTTTTCTTTAGTTCTTTGTTTTTTGTTTATTGATTTATTTATTGTGTAGTGTTGAAGCTTTTCATATGCTAAATAAAGCAACAAGGGGACCTTAGACCCAGGCATGTTAAGCCTTACACAGATAGGACATTTGCCTTCAAAGTCAAATGCACTTTAAACTGTTGCTGAATATGAAATTGTGAGAGTGAATTTAACCAAGCAGCATGATGCTTTCATATTTTTTCCCCAGTTTCTGGCCCTGAGACACCAGTCTGTCCCTGTGCTTGCTTTCATGCCCTATGACTTATCATAAAGCAAGGACAGCAGAGGTAATGTGGTTACATGGAATCAGTATGGGGGAAAATGCCACCTTAATCCTGTGCTGGATATAAGGAGTCTGATTTTCATCTTGTGCTCCAGTGTAAATTGTGGTGAGCTTTGTTCGACCCAGCTGAACTGCTCTTCCCTGTAGGAGGTAAATAGGCCCCCAGTTTTCTCTGAATTTCGGTGCAGAAGGTACAGCTTAGTGCTTCTGTGGCTCAACTGGCCTATTTAGAAATCACCATTTCCTATCATGGCAAATGGAAATCTTATGAGATTCTCAAGATCCCTGTGATGGACTGCTGGCTCCACTGAGATTCGGTGGAAGTGAGCCAACAGGCCCTGAAGCAAGCATTGTTGGAGTTGATTGATCTCAAAAATTCTATTCATAACCCTGAATCAGCAGTGGATATGTCTTCACAAGGACCCAAGTTCCTTTTGTGGCTTCTGGCAGTTCAGCTTGTGGAAATATGCACGGATCTCTGGTAGCTGGAATGATAAAGGAATAGCAATTTGCATATCCTTATTGAATACAGAGACCAGCATTCATTTACAAGACAAAGCATCATAAACCTAGGTAATGAATACAAATGAAAACTTGGAAAAGACAAAATTAATTGGTAAATTTTAATTACAAAGTTGCATTATGACACAGTAGCCAGCCGCGGGTCTCAGTTGGGTTTCTGTATTTAATGGAATTGTCTTTCATCCACACTGGGGTAAAGGAAACTGTTGCAGTCGATTTTTCTCAGACCTGCTCTGTTGTCATGAAACTTGTGTGCTCAGGCAGAAAAGCAGCCGCTGTGAGCAAGAGGCAGGTCTGTGTCTGCAGGCGCTGTGCTATAGCATGATTGGATAAGTCTTCTCATTTATTTGTTGTTCTGTTCCTGTTTTCTTGTTTACCTTCATTTCATTTTTGTTTTCAGTTGACATGTGGTCAGTAGGGTGCATCATGGGAGAAATGATTAAAGGTGCTGTGTTGTTTCCTGGCACTGATCGTATCCTTCCTAGCAGCCATTCTGGCCCAATAGGTACTTCCAACCCTTTCCCTTCCAGCCCCTTCCCTTCCAGCCCCTTCCCACCAGACTAGTGCTGACAAACCTCTGTTCTGTACCTAAAGAGCTGGGTTAAGTCCCACTGCAAAATCCCTGCAAACCAAAATGTCAACAAACCATTACTGCCTCTCAGCAAAAGCCTTAGGTGAAAACCACAGTAAGTACAGCGTGAGGAGATGGAAAACAACATCCCACACGGTTCATCAGAATTGCTTTCTGCAGCCAGTGACCACAGTTTTGTTGTTATGAATGTCTCTTTATTAATTTGGTCATGTGTGGGAGGGGTGTGTTTCATAAATGAGGGGTTTTTTTTAAAGGTGGTAGAAGGGTAGGCACAAGTCACCGCTTACGTCAGGGTGAGATGTAAGAGGTTCTGCATTTCACGTGCATTTTTGCATCTCTGATTAACTCAGATATGAATCATAGAAATGCTTATTTGTTATAGACTCCTAGAATTGCTTATTTGCTTTGTTTGGTTGCTCTTCAAGTGGTATTAAAGTAGTAGGAAATGGTTTCAGTTTGGGCACAACTTCTTCCCAAGACTAAAATTATAACTTGGTAGTAGTTTAATGACTCAGAACTCTGGATGTTTCTTGGGAAACTGTTGTAATGGAGTTGGGTCTGCCATGTTTTATTTAAGTACATGGAACTATTATGTGAAAGCAGAATACATTCTTGACATCAGCAAGAAATGATTTACAGATAAACACACTAAATCAGTGGACAAGCAGACTAGGAATATATTTGTTTTCCTTGGAGACCATTCTACACTCAGGGCTGAGGCAGCCATATTTCTTATTTTGTTCCATGCTTTATTAAAGCACTTCAGTATTTATCAGATTGTGGAACACTTTCTTGTGTGTAACAATAACTGAGATCAGTACGTGCTTGATCTAATTCCAGTCTTCTACTGTCCATAGGATCATGAATATGAGAAATGGACATGGCCTGTGTACAAGTTTTCCTTCTATTTTAAATTCTGTACTTAGATGACAGAGGAGTTTCCAGGCATTTTTACCTTTTATGTAACTTTTTCTGAGTAGGTGTGCATGTACACTTGTGTGTGTGTATACACGTACTTACCAGCTCACTTCAGCACTTCTGACCTCATTTACAGAGGGATAAGGGTTTTCAAAGAGTTCAATATTTTGATCAAAACATGGAAGAAGTTTCATCTGAAGAGCATTAAAGAAATTAAAGTAGGTAATTATATAATTAATAGTTTCACAGCCTTGCATAGTAAGATTCTACTTTGTGTTTTGTCCAAAATGCTGGTTGAGCATACCCGTACTGAAATGAGCAATACAATTCCCTTGTGTCTTTGAATGATCTGGAGCACATCTCCTCTGCCTCTGTGAAAGTAAACGTTTCCCTTCTGTGTGTTGATGGAATTCATCAGCACCAATTTGTGCTCCAGATTTACTGTGCTTCTGTTTCCTGTCAATGTGGAGTCAAACATTTGGGTGTACAGGTGAGCATCCCTCAGTGTTGTAGTCAGAACTGGCTTTATGTTCATAGGACCTACATTTTATAAGCTAGCATTAAAGATATCCCCAAATAAGTCTGAAAAGAATTGAATATGTCTGAAATAGCACTTCAAAACCAGATTTCTTTGACACAGCTGCACGCTTGTTAGAAAGAACTTGCGCAAAGCCTCGATAATTAAACCATTGTGTGTCAACTATTATTGCAGTAACTCCACAGAAATTGTCATTGCCAGCTGCTGATTTCTTTGGGATTGGCCTGGAATTGAGTTCACATTCTTCGTTTTTATTTATGATATGTTGCTAAGCTTGCTCTGTGTTTTCTGCACCTCTCTGCTTTTCTTTTGCTGTTCCGTGGGTGCCTGTTCTGTGGGCAGACAATGATGCCATTGCTTTCCTTCAGTCTGCTCCTCAAAGCCACCTCATCTCCAAATCCATCCCCCACACCCCTTCCCTGCTGCTGAGCAGCCACGAGCAGGGGTTCAGCACTTCTGGCTCCCCTGTCCATCTGTGCAGCTGAAAACCAGTCGGGAAGCTGCAAGCTCCAACCCAGCCTGCTGAGATCCATCACTTCGTGGCATCCTCTGCCTAAAACCTGGACAGAAAATGCTTAGCATTGCTGTAAAAAGATTATTTCTTCAGACGAGTGATGGAGTTGGGCAGCTGGATAATTCCATCAGCAGGGACTATAAACCCTCAGAGCTCGAGGGCAGCATACTTAAGGATATGCTGAAGTGCAGGACTAAGAGTAATTAAACATCCATTTCTTTAGAAAAGTTTCCTCTTTGACATAAAATGGGTTAAGCCTGGCAGTGTACCAGAATCTGCTATCAGCAATTTTTTCTTAACAGGCAGTGCTTCATTTCACATCCACACTGTGATTTGAAGAGTATTTAATACTAATTTGTGTCAATTTTTATGCATAAATAAGCATGAAAAGCAGTTTTGAAGCTGAAAGATTGAATATTCATGAGAAATACACTGTCAGTCATATATTTGACTGCAAAATTTACTATTTGCCATTTTCCAGTGGTTCAGGAGTGTAGGTCATTTGATACTGTTACTGTTTACACAACTAAATTCAGCTAACATTAAAAATTTCAGTAGGAAAAAACAGAAGCAGAAAAGCAGAAAATGCCTCTGAGTAAGTGCAGAGTGGGGTGCTTAGCTGGGCTGCTGCTGTGTCCCACTCCTGTATTCCGTCTGAAGTCACTGAAATCCCTGGAGTGAAGCTGAGAACAGAACCCACCTCTATCCCCTTTTAAACTCCAAGTTGTAAAAAACAATTTGCAGTGTCCAAAATCCTTATGGTCTTTACTGATCCTTGAAATTTTACTTTTTCTCCACCATTTTTGGTGTATGCATGCGATGCACTTAATTGTGTGCTAAAGCTTTTTCTTTTTTTTTCCTTTTTATTTTTTTCATTCCATATGAAAACTTCATTTCAAAGTTGACAGCAGTAGTTCTGCTTTCAAAATGCAATTAGCATGAAGCTTGCACCTAATTGTGCCTCGAGCAAGGACATGGTGTGTTGTGTTGCCTCAGGAGCAATGGGACAAGCTGGCTGTACCTGTGAATTTGACTCTTGTTCCACGTGTTCTCCTCAAGATTTTATGAGGGAGACTGTTAACCTTTTTTTTTCTCATTGCTGCATAAATGATCTGGAGGAGTGAAGAAGATACCTCAGTCCTCTGAGCTGTAAAAGTCTAGTTACATATTTTTTTAGCCACTGCAGGCATTTTGGGCAGACAAGGATGAATGTGCCTTTAAATTCTGTACTTGGATAAGCTCAGGGAGACAAGTATATATTCAGAAGAGTGATGTGATGTCAGTATATGTATATAGGATATGTCTGCACAAGCTTATGCAGCCTTATTCTACTTATTCTACAACTGCAATCATGCCATGCATGTTGTAGGGATTGGAGTGTAAGGGGATTGCTGGCTCTTGTGCACTGTGGGAAGTGTCCTTAAATACAGCTGTGTTCTGCTCCCTTGCCCCTGAGGGCAGTTTCTCATGAGGTCCTACTGCCTGACTCCTTGAAGAGCTGGAACTTTGCTTTCCAAAATTTCAGGGTCCTGACTTTACTCTTCACTTGACCCATATCCCTCAGGACTGTGAATTCCACATGATCACTGCAGCCCAGACAGCCTTCAGTGCACTTGAGTGGTGTCTTGTCAGTGCTGGGTTAACTGCTGGGCTCAATGATCCTAAGGGTCTTTTCCAACCTAAACAGACTCTATGATTATATGCAATTTCTCCCTGAGGTTGTTAGGCATCAGTCTTATCAGAGCTCTTGCAGTCTTCAGCCAGCTCCAGGTGCAGCAGCAGATGTGTTTGTAGAGGAAGTTCTCCAGCCATCAACAGATTTCATGAGCTTACACCTCAGCTGAGCTGCTGAAAAAATGCTGGGCACAGCTTCAAAGCCATATTGTGGAATTAAGGAGATAAACAAGGCTTTTTGAGCTCAGGAAGGACAACTGAATTTCAGAAGATAACCAAGATCATTAAAGATTCTCACAGAGTTAAAGTACTCCTTCAGACCTTGTGCTGAGACTCAGTGCTCAGAAATAGAACAACATGACCAGTGTGAGATGAAGAAAATAGACAGGAATACATGTAAGCCATCAATACCCTTGAAGGACCTCTTTTTTAAGATCCACACTTCTGGCCATTTAATTTCAACAAAAACAAAGCTATGTTTTTCAAGACTCATGTTCTAAAACAACAGTTTCACCTTTTGGTAGATTCTTTTCAGGCACAATTTACTTACAAATTTCACATCAAACTAATCTTAATTGCTGGTGAGAGCAGAAGAATTAGGGTAGTTTCTGATAATACTTTTCAAAATACATATTTTGCCTAATAACTTTCTCTAGTTTCTATAAATAAATGCTGCTGTATTGAGTCAGAATGATCTACAAAGTCCAGCAATATCTGTACATAAGTCATTATATTTTTTTAAAAGATGGGTTTGTGCTTTCTAGGATTAGTGGCAAAATAATTTTTGCAGGCATCAGAGAAGATCTTAATAACTGGCCTGAGGCTTTTTCTGCTTTATGCAGAAGATGCAGGGACTGTTCTGACACCATAAGAGAAAGGGTTATTGGAAACTGTTCCAGCAAAACTTCTAAGAACTAATTTTTTGTACCTTTTCTTTGTCAGAAAGTCTGAACTGATGGAAAAATACACAAAGACTGCAGAAATTTTGTACAGAAGTCTACTGTGGTCTTACCTGTTAAAACAACTACAGATTTAATGGTTACAACAGTAAGTGAAGCAGCATTTTGTGATTTTCAGGGTATTATTGGCAGTTAGAAATCATAAACTCCTCAGGAAAAGCAGCTTTGTGTATTTGCACAATAAATCAATTCTACTTTAAATCCGAGATGAGAATTATACTCTGTTTGAAGAGTAATTTTTTGGTGTTTTTTCTGTGAGCATCAATGCTGCATGAGCAGTGGTTCCATGGAAACAGTGATGTTTGTGGATAAACCACCAAAAAAATGAGTGCCCAGGCTGCAAAAAACCACTCCTAGCACTATTAAATGGATGAAAGCCTAGTTAATTATTTTCAATACAGCAGTATAACACTTTTAGAAATGTTTGTACTAAACACAAATTGTTTGAACTTTGACAGTGTGCTAACAGCTTATAATTTTATCTTGGAAAACCTGCCATCTGTATGTAAATACAAGGGAAATGAGAACACTTGCTCCTGTCCAATAATACAACTCGGCTCATGCATTTTGACAACTGCTCTATTGCATATTTATTATATTTTCTCCTGAAGATTTTTTTATTTCTCTCTTTGTTCAGCCTTTTCTCTTTGCTGACTTCCCATCCTTTGAATGATGTGTACAGCTTCCGCTTCTTGGAAGTCTGAGGAATTGTAGAGAAGGAACTGAGGCAAAAGGTTCATGAAATACTAGTGAGCTGAGGGTTTCTGGAGGTGGCTCAGCTGATATGTACTGATAGACACATGAATGTGTAGAAAGGTGTATGTTGTTGAATATTCTTGAACTTCAAGGCCAAAATTTGTCTTTTCTTAAACACTGGGAAGTTGAGAAACTGTTAATTGTTGTAAAAACTCACTCATAAAGGGCAAAAGGAGCTTTTGAATAATTACACAGATGAAAACACAGAATGGTTCTGTTTTCTGATTCAGGTAGAGGAGCAACCCTACAGTTTTCAGGAACTTGTCTTCTATGTTTTGAGCTTGAGGAGTCTATTCTTCATTTCTTATCCAAGTTGTTGCAGTACACCTGAGACACAGAAGCAAACTGTGCCCATACCAACTTCACTGACAATAAAAACAGAAACATTTTAGGATTGGGCTGTATCACTAAGATCCTTCTTCCTATGCAGAATCCGAGGTGGCTTTTATTAACACTTGTAACATGTTTATGGTGTACCAGCTGTAGATGCCCCATTCCTGGAAGTGTTCAAGGCCAAGTTGGATGGGGCTTTGAAGAACCTGGACTGCTGAAATCTGTCCCTACCCATGGCAGGGGACTTGGAATGACATGATCTTTAAGGTCCCTTCCAACCCAAGCCATTCTATGCTTTTATGATTTGCTTGCTGCTGTGTAAGCACAGATACTCAGCCACTGAACTAAATGCCAGCTAAAAAATAGTATTTGAAAATTTTAGTTAAGGAGTCATAGATGGGCATCCAAAATGTTAATGACATCTGCACAATGAGCACTGCTGTCTCCTAACTCCTGAATGATCAATGGTAATCTTCTGAAGTAATTTATTTGTGTTACACGATAGTTTTTGTTATCACCACAATCTGTTATTCCATATAAATAGCAGTTATTATTCTGAACATTGCACAGTATTTTCTGTTGCAGTCTAATTTTTACAAATGACACATTCTTCTTAAACTGTTCATGTTGGAACAGAAAATCCTTCATAGTTAATCCTGTCTTGTCAGATGGTAGCATTTTCAATTCCTGTTGTGTGTTTTTTTTTTTTTTTAATTGTGTTGGCATCAATGTGCAAATTGTGGGACTGTAGAAAAAATATGAATGTGACCCTGATGTCTCCCACAGGGAAGCTGGTTAGTTTCTTTTTTAGCAGATTTATTTTAAAAAGAAAGATCCAATTAAAAATTTAAAAAAGAAAAAAATTTGGCCGATCAACTTTGCAGTTGTTGCCACAATTTGGTGTTGGGGAGGGAACTGTAGAGCTGTTCATAGTAATTATTCTAAATTTGACAAGTTATGAGCATTAAAAAATTGCCTGAAGTGGAACAGTTAGTTTTTGTTGGTGGAACATGCAGCTTTGAGGAGAAAACAATTAGCAAGGTGGTTCCCTCAAGATTTTGAGATTGAAAAGAGATGATCTTCACGTCTCTCTGTTACAAACAAAACACCCTGTGTCTGGTTTGTTTTCATTGTGCCTACCTCAAGAAAAGCAAGATTTGACGTGTCCTAATTTTAATTATCTCCAGAAGCAGCACATTTATCCAGAAAGAGCAAATCCTGCTCCTGTACAGCAGAGCTGGTACAGAGGGGCTACTTGATAGGTGGAGAAAGTGCAGCCCTGTGTGCCGGGCAGGGAAACATGATTCCCACCAGCACCACCACTGTCCAGCACAATCCCAGCAGCTCTCTCATAAACAGGCATTCTGGCAGAATTATTCCCACATCACAGTCCATAGGTACTGCTTGAGGAGGATTTTAGAAAAAGGCTTCTCTTTCAGGTGAACAAACATGAGAGAGATTAAGTTATTTGTATTGCAGTACAACTGAAACATCCTAAGGCAAACAGTAACTCCTCCTGCAAAATCTTGCTGTTGAACTTAACAAAATACAATTCATCACTCAAAAAAAGTGTGATTTACACAGACACGTCATGAGAAGGAAAAAGAAAAACTGTTGTGATTTTGAGCCTAGATAGGAATTGTTTTTTAATTGCAAGTTACTACTTTGTACACTGTAGAAATGCTTTAATATTTGCTGATTGGGGCAGAGAAGTATTGTAAATTTTCTCTTATGCCAAACTCAATTTCCTTATAGTTGTTTGGAAATTTGCAGGAATTTAGTTTATCTGAGGTTTACAGGCCAACTGAATGAACAAAACACTGGTTCTTAATCCACACTTTTGTGGGTATTGCATCAATGCACACAGAAAAAAGTAAATACAGGTACATTTTCAGCCTCTGCTTCTAAATAGATTACTGTGGAATCTGATTTTTTCAAAAGAAATACTTTGTTGTTCATTCACAATATTATTTTCCCAGTAAAATTTTTATGCCTTTGCTTTAGAAAGATATGTCGCTTAATCTGTAGTTCAGCTTTGTGTTATTTTCCAAATAAATAACCAAGTATTTAGAAAGCAAAGGAGAACAATCCATAGGAGAGTATGAAGCTGCAAAGAGAAAAGGTGGTGGGTAAGCTTGAGGCAACCTGAGGCCTCAGTGATAAATCTTCATTCAGAATATACACGTTTTAGATCTATTTTCTTAAATCTTTGCTGTAACTCTGTATGGCCATCTTAATGTTACTAAATGTGATATTGTTAGTGCCAGAGGCAAGCTAATAAATCCAGGTTAGATCCTTTCTTCTGTCTTAAATCATACACATGCTGTTGTGAATAGTTGACACATTTTCCTTGATCCTGCTTGGGGCAATGGACAGCTGAACTGATCCAAATAGCTTTTAAGCAGACATTTCATCATTTTCCAGAGCTTTGGGTTGGAATTCTTTCTAACTATCAGTCTGTCTAACATTTGCTTAATTTCAAGGGGAAAAACAGGGTCCTCTTTTCTTCTTCTTTAAGGGATTTTTTCCTTTGTTTTTTTTCCCTGGAAAACTTCTGTCAGAATTATGTGATCGCTAACTTTTAGTAGGATTTTTTCCATTTTTTTTCAATAACATCAATGGTTACAATCTCTAATTGATTAGTGTAACTTGCTGTAGATTTGATTCACATTAGGACTGTGCTGTAGTAACATTTGTTTCCTGCAGAAATGCTGAAGCTAATGCTGACTGGCAGCTAGAGAAATCTGTTTCTTTACTTTGATGTGTAGACCTCAGATTTTTTTCCAAGACTTTTTTTTAAATCTCAAGTTGTATCATGATAGGTACAACTTCTCATCACCAGGTGCATCACAGATGCATCACATGTGGTGAATGCATAAAACATTACTGTGAAATGGAGTTGGACCAGCATTCTTCAAGAACTTTGTTACATTCTTTCTCATTTTCAAGTGTTGGACCACAGAATATAATCCAGTGGTTTTAAGGTCTAGGTAAGGGGAAAACCACTACTAGAGAGAAAATCTGTGTGTCCATCTGACTAAAACATTATCTAACTGCTTTCACTTAGCGTGGTTTTGTTATTGCTGTTATCACGACAAAAACAGTCCTGAGTGTTCCATCATGTCAGTTTGTGTGTGTGTGTACATGTAAATGTATCTAAAGAGCAAATGAATGTATTTTATGTAAGGATTTTGGCTGTATACGAACCATGTAAGTCAGAAAAAGTACAGTAAAGAAGCACAATTACCCATTGAGATTATTCATTACTCAAAACCAGTCCCTGAGGTGGCTGTGACACAGCCTGACCTTTTGTCTCTTGGTAAGAGCAGGCCTACAAAAGGTCCAGTGCTATCCTGCAAATCGAGTCCAGTCAAGGAGCAGTACATGGTGGCCCTGCCAGTTCCCTTGCCTTTGGCTCTCATTTTTGCACTGATGACTCCATCTCAAAACATCCCAGTTGTGCTTATGTGTCGTTTCTTAGTGAGAACTTTTCTGTCAGCTTAGAAGAAATGTGTGCAGTGGGAGCTGACCTGTTGTCTGTGGATTTTCCTTCTCCCTTTTCCATCCCCACTGACAGTGGTTCCCATCACGTAGACTCTATTCTGAGAACTTCTTGTACCCCTTTTGCCTTATTGCTCATGTCTAGGGCATCTTACTACATCTTCCCTCCCAACGTGTCCAAGTCCTGCATAATTCTGTAATCCCAAAGATCATTTTTCCTTTGGCCTTCACTGAATCCCTGGGAGATGGTTCACCTGCTCTGTACAGGGGTAACCTTCTTTGAAGCAAGTCCTGTGTTTGGCCCTCCCTGTTTATCAAACACTTCACTGCACATGCACAGACAATGCTTCCAGTGATGATTTCAGAGCTTGGCTCTCTCACCCACTTGGCTTCTCTTGGCACAACTAACAGCATCTTCATTTCTGTACTCTCTGTTCTTCTCTGCAAAGCATTTACACACTCTGTTTTCTCTAGTTCCTCAGAGAGACCTACTTCTGAAGCAGTCCAGTCAGCAATCACTGAGGTGTCTTGAACACAAGTTTAAAATGTCAAACTATTTTATTTTCTAATAAAATATTCAATGAAATATTCAGGCTACTCTTTGAGCAGCTGTAGTCTTAGATGACTTTACTGTTGTTGCAATTATTCAGTTTTCTGTTGAGAAAAAGATATTTTTCATGGACAGCACAAGATATACTACATACAATCTATGGGGAGTGTGTGTGTAAGGGTCTTTTCTACATAAATCTTCACTTTAGTTTAAAAAGTAAGAGGTATTCAGAAAAATCTTTCCACACTGCAGCAATTTTTAGCAACCTTTTTCAGCTAAAAATAAAACCATTCAAAATACTGGTTTAGAATTCTTAAAGCAGATGTTTAAGTGATTTTCATTCCTTTAAACACTTTTGATTAGTAAACCTGCAATTTTAAATGAATTATTTTCTTTTTATTTGTTCAAATAAGATAGTTTAGGTAAATCCAAATTTAGTCTGTCTTTACTTTCCAAGGTATGTGAAAAGACTCTTTCCATGTCTCTAAAATAAAATACTTTTCTTTTAAATCTGAAATTGCTACTGCAATCAAGAACTGGTTTTTGTTTGACTGGTTTTTTTTCTGTTATCTGTCTTAATATTTGCAAAACTCCTCCACACTTATGACAATTATGACAATAATAACTTAAAAGAATACTTTTAAAAAAAGAAATCTCTATGCTGAAATGCTTTGAATGTTTGTCTTTTAAATGCCTTTTCTTTTCAGTGTGTTTGTAACAAAACTCCCTTCATCCTATTTCTTAGTATCAATGTTCCCATGGCTGCATGTAATCCTCCTTTTTTTCTCCCCTTGTAGTCCTCAGGTTCTTAGTTCTGTGAATTAGTGTGATGTAGAGATGCTACTGATAATTTGCTTTTTTGTTGGTGCAATAACTCTTGTTCTGAACGTGGCTGAAAGAGCTGAATAACACCTATCAGGTGCCTGAATGTTAGCACAAGAGAACTAAAATATCAACACCTCAACAAATAAAAAGCTCAGTACTAAATGCCTGTAATACACTTTCTTTTTAAGCATTAGAGCCTGTTTCTCATTAGTCAGTATCAGTTTAGCAATGTAGCTGTCACTTTTTCAGTTAAAGAGAAACGTCTGTCTACACCTGTGCATCATTTGTCTATAGAAAATGAGTCCCAGTGTGTTCTTATAAAATCAAACAAATTGTTTTTGAGAGGTTGCTGGTTGGCTGATATTAGAAAAATTAGCATCAGTGAAGCTATTGGAGAGACCAAAGTGCAAAGCAGAGGAGTGGAAGAAGGTTTTTGTCCTGTGCACAACTTCTTTAAGCCAGCTGGGTCTCCTTCTCCACAGACTGAATAGAGAGGCAGGTGCATGTGTTGTTCTTCCAAGCTGACGTAGTGACAATTATCTGCATGTAAAAAAAGGGAGTGCAAGTCACTGGATTTCAAGTTTAAAAAAAAAAAAAATGGTAACAAGTGTTGACCCAAAGTTGAGGAACCTGTGTGTTGTTCTGTGGTGGTCATGGTTTTAGAACTGTACAGTGTCCTGAAGTTGTGTGAGAGAGTTTTTCCCTTTGCAGGCTGTAAGACCTGGAGGAATAGTGAGAAGAGAAGGAAAGATAGTGACTGTAAAGATGTTATGAAACTAAATACCTCTGAGGATTCTCAGAGAACACAAGCAGAAATGTCAGGAGGCTACATGGGGGTTTGCATTTTGTTTCCCTTAACTGCTGGTGTTCAGATATTGATCAGTGGAATAAAGTTATTGAGCAGCTGGGAACACCATGTCCAGAATTCATGAAGAAGCTGCAGCCAACAGTCCGGAACTACGTTGAGAACAGACCCAAATATGCCGGCCTCACTTTCCCCAAACTTTTTCCAGACTCTCTCTTCCCAGCAGACTCGGAACACAACAAACTCAAAGGTATGTCTGACAGAGAGACATGGTTCGTGCTCAGCAGCTGCAGTAGAATGAAAGCTTTTCCAATTTTTGTTCTCTCTAGTTGCACTCCATTTAATGCAGTTAGTTGCAGACCAGTGACTGCATGGGTTTTGTTCAGCTGACAGGCAGGCTTTGGAAACGGCTTTTGGAGGTCCTGGTGCTTGGGAAGCCAAGGGAATATAATCACTGAGGCATTGAAAATATTCCCATGGTGCTCCATGTGATGATCCTGTGCCACAAGGATTTGAGGTGTTCCTTTACTCTTATTCTTGGACTTGTAACACGGAGGAACAATGGAACTTACATTGGGAGATTTCAGCACTTGCACTGTTTTTTTTTTCAGGTGAAAAATACCAGTTCAGCCAAATGCTTGCCTCATAGCTCTACCTTTCTGGAAAATACAAATATATTATCAACATCAGCCAAAATGAAGTAGCCAAGGTTTAATATCCACTAGGGTAGATTTCTTCTTTTGAAAAAACCCTGTGGGTCACTTAAGATATGTGCAGTAGAAAACTAACTTAATTACAGTGTGACTAGATATCCCCCTGCAGAAGAAAAATTGCCGTGATTTCAATCTTATACTGAAGTCTTTTTTCACATGAACATGGCACTGACCTTCAATGGGGAAGAGTGATTATTGTGTGCTTAGTACTCAGCTCTGGAGCCCCTGCAGACCTGTGCTGTGTATTGGCTCTGCACCACTCCAGCCCTTGGAGCCACTCACCACGGTGGCATCTAATGGTTTTCAATTGCCTGCAATTTGCATGTCATTACACGACCCAGAGTTTTCTTCCTGTGAACAACTGCTTCATAGCCAAGCTGCTGTCCTGGCTCTGGGAGTAAAGGGAAAAGCCTGAGCAGGTTCTTTTGGATACACAAAATTTTATACTCCTACCACAACACAACTGAATAATGGAGTTTTCCTGCATTTGCAGCTAATGAATTGAAATGCCTGTCAAACAGTGGTGTTATCTTTTGGATACAGAAAGCACATACATTTGAGCGTCCTGAATGCCAGTTTTGAAGCTATAGCCACAAAGCAAGAAACAGTGCATTCAGAAACCCCTACTTGTGCAGCACTGTATCATCTCATGCCCTGCCTAAATATTTCACCATAATGTAATGTTAATGGCTTAATTAGATACTCACCCATGTATGATGAGATACCTAATAATATTTTTGCACTTACACCTTTTGGCAATTTTTTTTTTCCTTTCATTGTCTTTTTAGCTTACATAGCAAATAAAATTGAGCATCTGAGAGCTTAGAATGCTCCATGGATAATAATAATAGAAATATATGTTATTAGAATTTTTCCACATGGCTTGAGATGGCATTATATATTATATTTTTTGCAAACTCCGAATAGTAAAAATCCATTTGGGTAATATAAAGCTGAGTTTGTGGCCTGATAGGCACAACGGAATATATTATCAGGTAAAATAAATCAATGCTGCAATGTAAAATTCTATGTGTGTGTGTATATATATATATATATATATATACACACATATATATATACATATATATGTGTGTATGTATGTAGTGGAGGATGATGTGCCCCACTGATTTAAATTTCATTATGCAGGACAAACAAGACTCAAGCAGTTCCAAACAATTCCATACCACAAGGCTATAGATTTGAAATTATTGCTTCTAAGGGGATGCCTTAAGATTAGTCTAGTCTCTATGCCTCATTAAAATGTTTAATGCCTCACAGCAGGTTAGGTGAGAAACTTTAAAACATCCAGAGAAGTGTGGATGTTTTTCTGGGCCAGTCTAAGAGTGCTGTAAGTTTCAGGCTTTGATTTAGTAATGCCATGATTTTAGACTTCTTTATGTGAACTTTTGTACTCTGATCCTGGTAATAATCACAGATACATCAAGCACATTTTTCTTGGGGATATTATGCAGCCCTCTGCGTGGAATCTGCACACATGTAAAATGTCTCTGGAGCTTGTTAGGGAACTAATGGTGTCAGGCCTGATTTTGGCACCTTTCTAATGAATCAGACCTAAAATGATTGCTGAAGAGCTCTTGCAATGAGGAGGCAAGGGAGCAGAAGTTCATACACAACCAATCTCTAAAAGGGTTGTGCCACTGCTATTTTCCTACCCTACTAACCCTCCTCTGGAGGCAGTAGTTGTTTTATACTAACGCTGTGTTTCTCTGCTTTCCTTGTTCCAGCCAGCCAAGCCAGGGACCTCTTATCAAAGATGCTGGTCATTGATCCAGCCAAGAGGATATCAGTAGATGAAGCCTTACAGCATCCATACATTAACGTCTGGTACGACCCGGCAGAGGTGGAGGCGGTAAGTGAGGCAGTACTCCTCCCTTCAGAATGCCAGACACAAATGTGATTCAGGGACTCCTGCTGTTTTACAGCAGCACAATAATGAGCATGCTGTAAAGAAACAATGCTGGGACTGCGGTGGTCTGGGGATTGATGTGAAATGAGATCTGTAGGGACAGGACAGCTCTCTTTATTAGGTTAGCTGATAATAGATGGGAGGAACAAAAAAACTTCCGGCATATGAAACCATTTTCTGCTTTCTTCTAGAAAGGATTTTGAATCCACTAGTTCACCTTTTCAGCTGTAGCACTCAATCTGGCAAAAGATACTGTCTTTCTTTCCAAACCCTTCCCTGTGGAAGACAGCAAACATCACTTTTTATGCTTGTGTTCAAGGATATATGTAGGGAGGAGGAGAATTAAGCAAAGAGATAGTTGGGATTCAGAAAAATCTTAGCAGGACATAAATTCTTCCATAAAATGAAGCAGGGGCTCATATGTTTTCCTTGGCTGTGGTTCAATGTATAGTATCATGTATACTGTGTGCAAACAGAAATGGATTTTTTCTTATAATCCTGTCATGCTCTAGACACCTCTCTGTAAGCCTTGGTGAGGCTGGTGCTAACAGGGACAAGTGCAATCTGTCAGCACTTCAGTGACATGGTATAAAAGGTATGGTATAATGGGTATAGGTATAAATTCAGAAAGGTGCTCTGTAATACTCTCTGTGAAATGTATGAAAACAGCTTTGGAAATCTTACTTAGCCATCATAGGAAATGAAGACCTTGTAAAATTAAATCACTGCTGTTTCGTGATATACTCCAATTCAGTCTGCGTTCTTGAAAGTGCAGTAAACTTCAAAAGTAAATGGAATGTTCAAACCCCCACCAAATTTCCAGCACATGGGATTTTTTTCAGAGGATGTTATTTAAGAGTACTTTATAGGGCTTGGTTTTGCCATTCTCATTTTCAGGGGGAAAGTTAAGTTGGAAGACTTTCTTTTCTCACTGAACAGTTTATTAAATTATAAATATCCATCTGTTCATCCTGACACAGCTTCAGTAATTAGCTATAAGTCATTTGCTAATTATTTTCTGGAGAAAAATTGCAAAAAAAAAAAAAAACCTGTGGGATATTGGTGGTTTTCCAGTCTTGCTCAAAGTGTGTTCTCCAGCAAGTACTCCACTGAGATATCTGCCCTGTTATAGTTGCAGAAGAGTTAGGATCAAATTCAGTAAATATTTCCTAATGCCATGCATTAATCTTGCCATGGGCAATGGGGAAAAAACTCATTTCATGTATTTTTGTTAGATCTTGCCAGATTTATAGCTGGAGTGGGACTTAGAAGACATCTAAAAACATCCAACAAATTAGCTGTTTGAGAGGTAGATAGTTTTGCTCATTCACTTAATAATCTGACTCTGTGAATTTGACTATACTGAACAAACCCACAGAAGTTATAATAGGTACCACTGAACAAAGAAGTAATATTTGAATGACATTTCAAAGCCTAAAAATGGCCATGTAGCTCGTTAATGTTGGATTTGCAGCATGATGAGGCTTTATGAGGCAGCCCTGCTTTTTCACAGACTGCCCTGCAAATGTGCAACCAGGGAACCTGACAAGAGAGCAATGGGAGAATTAGTGACAGGGTTGTGCTTAGTCACTTGCTTAACTTCCCACTATTTTTCCTGGTTTCCCCAGTGGGATTTAGAAGCCTGCAGTGTGTTGCATCTGCCCATGTTCACTGCACTCTTTTTTTTGGTAATACTTGATGAGGACTTTTACACAGAAGTCTTTCATCATGTAGCTAAAGGTTTGGTAGTGGAATGTTTTGGGGTTTTTTTAAGTTCTCTGCCCATATTGTAACATGAGACAGGACTCCTCCCACTAATCCTGTACAGAAGAGATGACAAAAATTAGGATCCAGAGGTATTAAACAAGATGACATTTTCAGCCAGTATAGTACTGGGGAGGGGGAATTAGGTAACTTCTGCTGTCTAGTCAGATTCCTCCTTCTCCCCAGTAAATGGCTTCATCAAAAGCAGCCAGGCATCTATTGTACAGCATCCATTTCATTCAGAAGCATGAGAGGACAGGTAACTGAAAGCATTTAATGTGACAGGAATTTTGAAGTGAGCTGTTGCAACATCATTAAATGTCAGCATGTGCTGGAGTAGACAGTCCACAGCACTGAAGCCAGCCCAGGGAATAAGCAGAGAATTTGGTGTCAAAGTTTAACCTGGAGGTAACAACCCTCTGTGTCTGCTCGGATTTACAGCATTGTAAATGTGAGGGAAACAGATAAAACAGCCCTACCCAGTTAAAAAGCAGACTAGGGAGACAGTTACAGTCCCTTTTTATAAGTCTATTATAGGTTTATGGTCTTTCAGAGACTGTGTGGGGGCAATAAAACTATTATATCTTGTTCTAATGGGCAAACACTGTGCACAAGTGGGAAGTGCTAGGAATGCAATACCCTTTCCCCTGCAATGTGTCACAACATTAAACCCTTCTGGGTGGCCCTAAATGCCAAGTGTGTGATTTCCTGACACAGAGAGGAAGATGAGCTCTTATTAGATGTGGGACTTGCTATTCACCAACCACGGGAGGTTACTCAAACAGTGCTGTGGCTCTCCCACAGAACTTCTGCATGAAACAAACCACAGCCAAAGCCCTCAACAGCTCTGAAACAGCATCATACTCACAGCTAGAAACAGCCTTGCACAGCTCTTGAGCTTGCCTGTGGGTTTTGGATGTACAGGGAATTCTTGTGTCTAACACAGGTAGTTTTCCAGGTTCTTTTAAGCACACACAGCTTGTCACAGGATCTCTGATAAGACAGTCACAGTGTTAGGTTCTCCAGAGCATACACCATTGTTCTGAAATTATTTTGAATAGCATTGCAGTTAAGATAATTTCTGTATTCAGCCAATTACAACTAAAACATGTGTTTTTTAAAAATAGGAGAACATGCAGATAATGTATGGCTTGGGTTGTGTGAAATTCCCAAAGGCTGAAAACTGTTTTTATTCTAAATACCTAATTTAAATGTAGGGAAACAAGAGTTCACAGGGCAGAAGTATTATTTACTAATATTATGCAGGAAAACTATTGTAGTAACTTATAGACCTTACTTCTCTGTTTTATTCTTTAGTTCAGGACTCTCCTGGATGTCTTTTTTTTTGTAGAAACTGTCTCAGATCCACTTTTAAACAAATATTATGTTTATTACTTTCATGTTAGGATATTTACTTTACCTATATAACAGTGTTTGGACTATTATATGAATAAATGACACACACAATAGCTTTTCTCCCTCAAGTTGCTCTTCTTTTATTTTTAGGAAAGAAGAGGTTTCCAATATCTCTTGCCTCTACATGCAGACTATCCTGTTTATTGTACATAATCTCACAATCTCCCTGATGACAAATTAGCTTCTCTGTTTTCCTGTCTGAAAATGCTGTGCTTGAGACTGTTTTCAATCACCCAGCTGCCTTTTTTTTATTAAGCTGCTATACATTCTAACCCTTCATTGAGATGATTTGTGAATAAGTCTCAAATTTGGTATTTAATTTTTCATATCTACCCTAATTTTTATGCCCATTTGCAGGTGACTGGGTTTTATCCCAAAATGATCAAATTGTGAACAAAATGGATTCCTACACATTGCTTTAGCACAGTAAAGTTCTTCCTTTTGTTATTGATATATTCAATAAACCATTCATGTCATATTAGATTCCATTTTGGAACCATGTGAATATATGTGTGAGCTCCTACTGATTCCTACTTGGGAAAACTTGTTCCATTTCATGGGAACAAATCTAGTAGCAAAATTTGCTGTAGTTTATTATGTGATGTTTTCTGTTAACTGGTTTCAAAATTTGTCTTGAACTTTCCTGTACCTGCAGGTATTGTTTTCTATCTGATATTTGCCATTCATTAGAAGAGAGTTTTCTATGAAACAGAAAGGTCAGGTGTTAAAAATATTCCTTCCAAGCATTCCTCTATGCTGAAAGTATTTTACAGCAGTGATAGATTTTGTTGGGTTTTATTCGCTGTAACTCACACAGCTTTATTTCCTGGTTTTATTTTCATAGGATTTATATTTCACTGGAGTATTTCTGCATCTAGGACCATCCACAGGGGGCTGAGTTGTGAATTATCATTAATCTTTCTGTGCATACCAATCTGTGTGTTACCTTCTATTAACGTGATGTTGTTTGCAGTGTTGCTAATGAAAACAACTTGGTTTATGGTTCTCAGTCTGAGGTCCAGGACAGAAACTGCTGCTGTATTGTCTTAGCCCTATATAAACTACCAATGACCAGCTGTTAAATACAATTTTTTAAAAAGAACTTCAAGGTTCATTATTTGTCAGAATTAAAAAAAAAAAAAATTTAAAAAAAAAAATCACCCACCTCTTATTTTACCTGTGAGTGCTAAGCATCCATTATGATGGAGAAGAATTTTGGAGAGCTCTGTGGCCTTGGCATACACACTTCAATGAAGGTGTCACCTTCACTACATGACAAAAACAAGGCTGCCAGGTTGTGCATCTTTTCTGCTGTTCTTTTCTCTTGCTCAACTCTGTGTTTATAGATGTTGTATAGGAAGTCTTCAATGAGCTGCCACATTTTTTAGCACTCAGTTACAGAGCTTGGTTTTCTGCTTAGAGATTGATGGTGTGCATCTGTTGTCTCACAAAAGAAGTGTGCAGCTCTGCTTTGTGCACAAGCAGAGATATTTCCTCTAGTCGACAACATCTATCTGTTCATAGCTGATTGATCACGGAAGCCAAACACAGCTTCTACAAAAATCTTTGTTAATGTCAGTGAGGAGGAGTGGTTAGAGAAGAAAGAGGCATTTCTTTTCTTCTTTTTCTTTTTTGAACCAAACTTAATCTTTTTTCAGCTTGCTTGTTGTATCTTCAAGCTGTTCAGTCATCTGTGTGTAGCCGAGTGATCTTGACTCCTGCTGCATGGCATCCTTATGGTCCAGCTGTTCAGAAACAGCCCAGTCTACAATTTCATTGATGCACATTATGTGTGGAGCCTTCCAAAAGCCTCTGCAGAAACTCCAAGGAACAAATGGGCCCAGAGTCATCTCTTCTTCCATATTCATAGCTGGGACCATCCCTAGCCCAGTGTGGAATCCCTTGGCAATAAAGAGTGAAATCCCAAGTGCTTTGTAGATAAAGAGATGCCAGACCTCTGGTGACAAGCACGCTGTTGTACTTGGCCTTGCACTGCAAAAATAAATACAGGAATGGTGTCAGTAACACAATTTAGGTTTTAGCAAAGCACCAAGGAATTTTTATATTCACTTGTTATGAGGATCTAAGCTATTTAACAAAATGTTTAACCTCGCACCATTAATTTTTGCATCCTCCAGTCCCTCTTTTATCTACAATAGCTTGCTAATTCCATCACTGCCTTGTTGTGTTGCTCCACAACTACTGCCCCAGACCATGCAATTCTGGGAGCAGATGCAGACTCAGGCCTTGCTCTGCCAAGCTTCCTTAAAAGCAGCTCATCCCAAGGTCTCCACTGTGCTGGCACTAGCTCCGCAGGGGCAGGGACAGAGATGGCAGGATTTGCTCCAGTGTGTGCTTCAGCCCATTCCCTTTGCTTTCTAGCAGTGGTATACAAACCAATCTGTGTTGCTTTGGGAAAGTGAGAATACATCAGTTTCAACATATGTTTTGCTTTTTTCTCTAGTGAAAAGCTTCCCCTCTCTGGATATTAGAATGGTATTTAACAAATTCAGTAGTCTCCTGCTATTTATCTAACCACATAAACCCCCCTTGTTGTTTGTATATTTTGCTTTTTGGTTTGTTTTTTGATTGGTTTTGCTTATTTGTTTGTTGTGCTTGTTTTTAATTTTTTGGGGATTTTTTTCCAGAAAGAGACCCATGTGGTTATTTTCTGTTGAGTTTCTTTGGTAATTTTTAGTGTGTCCAATGAATGTTACATTTAATGCAAAAATATTTTGAAAATCAATTTGTAGAATGGAAAAGCCACTGAACCCATAGGGACCCACTGAAACAACAGGGGGGTTTTTTAGTATCTACAAGAAAAATATAATTCATTCCTTTGCTTCCGCATCCAAAAGTAGATTCTATTCTTTGTTATTGTTGCCAATGCAACTGCAAACTGCAACTGCAATGCAATGCAACTTGCAAATCAATCTGTTTTGGGGAGAAAATGTCTGCATTAAACTGAAGCTAGATGCTGCCACCCATAGGATTGATCCACACCCTGCCTTGATTTAATGCTACTTGAACTCTATACTTTTTCTGAGACCTACAGAATCACAGCATTAACTAGGTTGGAAAAGACCTTGGAAATCATCAAGTCCAACCTATGACCTAACACCATCTTATCAACTAAACCATGGCACTGAGTGCCACATCCAGTCTTTTTTTAAACACCTAAACAAAGTAAACTATGTAACAGTTGGCATGTGCAGTATGAAGGATTTATAACAATGCCTATAACACTGCAGCTGCATCCACGTGGGTCGTTAATGGTTATGAACTCAGTCATTTTTAAGATGGTTGATTTAGGCAGCAAGGGCAGTTTTAGGCAAAGCTTTGCACCAAAACTAAAATCAGGTGCCCGGGAGGATGTGGGTGTGGCACACGCCCCCTGATTGTTCCATTGCTGTGACAATACTTGTATATTATCTTTTAAAACCTCCCATCCTCCCTCAACTTCAGAAACTGGTTTTTTAAAAAGCCACAAAACAAGTTAGCAGAAAAGGGGTGGTCAGCCTGGAGGGGATTACAATCTATTGATAAGAGTGTATTAAGCTTTGTAGTTCTCATAAGAATTAATGAGAATTCTGGGAAAATAAATTATTGAAATTGTTTTGGTATTCTCAGCTCATTCTGTGTCTTGAATCAGTGAAAAGGTGAGAACTCTGGGAATTTTGATGGGAAAGCTTCACTTCTCCCAGTGTGAAGCACTGGCCTGGCCTCTCAGCAGAGCTCCATTCAACTATGCTCTGCACAGACTTCAGAGGTTACAGACCCTGCCTCTGTGAAGAGCAGGGATTTATTTATGCTACTGTCCTGCTGGATATTGGTTACCCTTGGCTCCCTCATGCCTGCCAAGGCATGTTTCATAGCAGTGGGTTCTGCTAACTCACAAGTAAAAAGTCTGCAGTGTAAGCATTACTGGCAGAGCAGTGGAATGCTGTGCAGGTGCAGCCTCTGGCATCCTGCAGTGTGTGAAGGACAGTTTTGTTGCTCTCCTTTGTTTGACTCCATAGAAAAATAGGAGTTCAGTAATGAGTGAGATTATTCTGCACTCTTTCCCTGGAAAATGCCTTTGTTTCCAGAGTGTCTTAATCTAGGCAATGATTACTGCTCATTTCCTTGTTGTTTATTAGCCAATTACCCCAGTTTAAGATGTAGCTGAAATAAATTAGAAGATAAATAAGCCAAAGATTCTGTGGTTGTGTGAATTGAGAACAGCTATGATTCGTCTGATCACTTGTTCCTTTTGATTCTGCAATTTGTGTTTGGGAATTAAAGTAGTGCTTCTTGTAGGCTTCTCCCTGAAGCTTTTAGAAAGCTGCTTTCAGGATATTCTTGTCCAACTTGGTTTGCCTGTTCCCTTTGCACCTGGCAGAGAAGAGGTGGTTCTGTCACTGTGGTTCAGCTGCAGCTCAGCCAAACACCTCCCCTGCTGCTCCTGTACATTCTTAGCCCTTCAATTTTCTTGGCTTGGCCAGCTTTCTCTGCTTTTCCCAGTAGGAAATGCATGCTCCATGGCTGGCTGAGTGGCTGAGCAGGAGCCCAGCAGGCTTGGCTGGAGGAGTGGAACTTACCACAGCCCACTGGTCAGTGGTGAGAATCACCTGTACTGTAGCATCCACCACTCTGACAACACAGTCTGCAGGAACACAGAATCCCCACAGAGGTTGTGTCCATCTTGGTGGCATCAGGACTCACAGGAAAGGAATGAAGAGGGTTGTTATGCTGAATAAGAGAGCAGCTGCATTGGTCTGGGACTCAGACTCTTATAGGATTGTGTCTTACCTTGCTGATATAACAAAACCTTGGGGTACCCGTGCTGAGGCCTCGTGCTCACTTTAATTCATGATGTGTTTCCTCAGCACCTTCTCAGGTATGGGACTTGGCAATCCATGACTTCACCTAATTCCCTTATCTTCAGCCGTGATACAAAGGTCACTCTGAGGAAACTTCCCTTGTTTTCAGTGGACTTGTCCAGTTCAGCTATCATGTCATTTTCCTGGTCCATATCATGTCACTGAGCTATTACTTTTTCAGTTGTATTTGTAGCATGCATGCAAATGGCTTAATGAACTGATGGCATTAGAGTCCTGAGAGAAAATTTCTAAATTCTTAGTGATTCAAGAAAACAGCTTAAAAAATATGCGTTTAATAGGAGGATGTTTTGAAGGGGACACAAAAGTGCCCAAGATGGAAATCAGAGGAAATACATATGAGCAAGAAAAGTGTTATGGATCTTGTTTCCATCTTCATTAGGTACTCTTACCTCAGATGCTGGAGCTTCTTGGTAGAAGGAAGGAGGGGAGCATCTTCTGCCTTCCTTGGCCACTGTATTTGGCAGCCAGCATCAGGAGAGGCAATGAACACATGGCTTAGTTGCCCAATGAAAGCAGGTGTTCAGGCTCCCTGAAACTTTGGGTGCCTTTGTCTCAGTAAATTCCAAGATCTGCCATTTCTCTGACATTCCCATCAACTAAAAGAAACACAATATTTTAAAAATAATAATAATAAAAATCTTTCTCTCTACTTAAAAATACATATACTGGAAATTTTGGTCATCTGGAATATGGATTAGAAACTGTGGCAGGGATACAGTTAAAAATTAGAGTTATTTTGGGGCGTCTGTATAGCAGCAAATCTAAAAAGCAACTTAAAAATTAATATGTTAATATTACTACTAATTATTCAAGACTGGTATTTATTTGGTATTCTGACAGTACCTCTGTCTTGGTTCCATCAATTTGGCTGTGGAGTTTCTGGGCTCAGTACAAGCACAATGCCATTGTTGACCTGGTTTTATCTGAATTGCAGCTATGCCTCCTTTTTAAGGAAGAAAAACAAAGAAGTATGTTGATTTCTTCTACAAAAAGAGACTTCCAGAGGTGTTAATCCCCTTAATATTCAAATGTGTTTCCGATATTTTTGCATGTACAGGATGGATTACAAAGAGGGAGAGGAGAAATTATCTTTAATTAAGTAATTGCTCCTAATTATTTACAGTATAACAGACAATTGACTAAACAGCTGTGTTTCTTTCCTGCAGCCTCCTCCTCAGATATATGATAAACAGCTGGATGAAAGGGAACATACAATCGAAGAATGGAAAGGTAATTGCAGTTTAGAATTACATGGGAAGGGATATTTTAGTGGCAAAATGGCAAAAACACAGGAAAAATTTGGAAAATGTTCTGAGGGCTATCATTATCTGCATAGGTTAATGTTAACACAGTAGGTGTGGATTCCAGTGCTTCACTGAAATCCAAGGATATCATCTGGAGAACAGAATACTGTTCAGCAGGGCAATGCATCAGAATTTTAGCCACAGTAAAAGGTGCTGTATTATCGTGCTGCTTCTTCTAAATGCTGCAGCATTAAACAATTCTCTTGCTTTGGTTGAATCCTGTTTGTCTCAATTCAGCTCCAAAAGGAGATGAGAGGGGAGGAGGGGAATGGAAGAGACAGGTCTTAGGTGAGTAGAGCTGTCAGACTTGGGAAGACAAGGCAGGGCAGACTGAGGGAGCTCAGGGCTACAGCATGGTGTGGTAGTTGTTTTGTTCCTGATCACAGGCACTGGCCTCTGTCAGTAACTGTCACAATTCTCTCTTCCAGAACTCATCTACAAAGAAGTAATGAATTCTGAAGAAAAGACTAAAAATGGCGTAGTAAAAGGACAGCCTTCTCCTTCAGGTACTCAGCCCCATTGAATAACTTTGACGTGTGTTCTGTACTGGCAAGGAGAAAATGGAGATTGCTGAAGTGCTTGGGCTACACTTGCAGTTATGTAGGCCAGTGAAGAAATTTTTATGAGATCCAGTGCTTCTAATGGGTTGACCTTTATTAATTGTACTCCACTGTCACGTTAATATAAGACTTAAAAAATGGCCTTCTTGCTGTTTGAGAGACAGTTGTGCTGGTTTTGTCTGTGGTTAGAGATTATATTCCTCTGAGCATGGAGGTTTCTCTCACACTAGTATTTTCATACTGCTTGTGAGTAGATAACTGAACCAATACTTTCCTCGTTGAAACAAGCAAATTTGGTGATGTTAGCGCACATTAATCTGTTGGACACACAACACTGCAGACCTGACCCCCACCCCAGCCCCTGTAGGTATCTGGTACTAATCTGGTAGTCTATCCTCTCAGAAGTCCAATGACATTAGAACAGCTGGCTGGGAAGGTTTGATGACACTTCAGTGAGAAGGGAAATTTGTCTTCAACCACTGACTCTTGAAGTCCTGTCACAAAAAAAATCACAATTAAATTTTTTCTGAGTAAAATTCACAGCAGCAGTTTTTTCACAGAAATGCAAACTGTTACTGCCAGGACACAGAAATACATATTTGTGAAGGTACAGTTTCACTGGCAAACTTGAAGTGCCCATATTTTGAACACAGTGTTCCAGCAGTATTTATGAGTAAAACTGCCTTTCCTCAAAGTATAATCATCTAACTCAGTGTTCTCTGCGTATTTTCAGAGAGATTTTTTTTTTCACTTGCTGCTGAGCCAAGGTAATGTTAGAACAAGAATACATCACTAGTAACTGACAGGACAAGGGGAAACATAGCAATAATGGAGGGAGTTAATAAAGTGCTGGGTGGTGATGCTGGAGCACAAGGCCTGCACCTGGATTTTGACATGGATGAAGTAATATATTGGAAACAATCCACTGCGTTCTTGCCAAGTAGCAAACAAAGAACAGAACTTGCAGATTTAATTTACCAAACTACGCTTCCACCACTGAAAAGAAATCTGGGGCCCTAAAAATTGTCTGATAAATCCTCATTTTAAATTTTTCTCTCTTGCAGAATTCTGGTTGCAGATTGATTTATAATCAAGAAATACTGTGGTTGCTAGTTTCAGGGATTAACTACCCAGGGATTTCTTTATCTATTTCATATTCTGGTTTTGCTATGTGGAACGTTTTTATTGTTTATGTAAAACATTTTCAAACATACAAAAATCTTCATTTTGTACCTAGTTTTTCTCCTGCTGTTTCCCTTGAACCTGTTTTTTGAATGTTAGGCACCAACAAGTTCAGAAAATATTTTAAAACTGGTCTCAGATGAGGTTGTTTCATGAAACAGTAAATTTCCTGTTTTTCTTCACTTTGTGTGCCTGACTTAAATTTTCAGCTGAATGAAATAATGGAAGAAAGAGGTAAAACACCAGTTCTGGGCATAAGGAAAAAGAGAGAGACTCTACTTATTGGTTGGTGTTCTTGGCAAGAATTCAGAAAGCCGAGATTTAGTGCTCTATCAGTAATCATGGCAAGCAATCTGGAGATTAGTTTCCATGATTACTTGATGAGAGTTTTGGTGGAGACTGCTGAAGCTGACAGCACCAGGGATAATTATTGCCCATTGACAGAGCCACTTAGAGTGCCTGTGTATCAGGGTGTCAATCTCTTGTTCTGTGAAGAATTGGTTAGTACAACATATCAGCTTGGAAACTCAAGTACCCACCCCTCATGCTTATGTTCAGTGAACAAAATCAACAGTGCCAAAAATTGTTCCCAGCAGAGGCTACTTCTGCCTGTCCAAAAAACGTGGTTCTGTTATTGTCAAACAGAAGCTTAAAAAAAAAAAAAAAAGTTTAATACAAGGCTGTAGATTATTTAGAATTAAACTTAAGTCCTGCCCATACTGTCTAACCTCCTCTCACACTCTTCCCTAGCCTTCAGTACCCACCTGTAGTTTCATACATAACATTTTCAGCTGCCTTGTCCTTTCTGGATATGGAATGTAGTAAATAGCACAGATCTTAGTGCAGCTTATTTTTAGCCTTCCCTTTCTAAGTGAAAATGGATCTTTTATTCTTCCTTTTCTGGCTTTTACTTGCTGTCTGATTTGGACAGTTTTGGTGCCATCATCTAGGGGCTACTGGACACCTTTATCAGCCCTCTTCTGTCATGTGCAGACTTTATATGAAGCGGCTGATGGACTGGCCAAGCACTGTGACACTCGATACCAAGAGTCACTGTCTATACAATTTATGAGAGCTGAGCACATCCCCAAGACAGACACTGGGCCTTTTTGGAAACTGCAAAAGCTGCAGTTCTCCTTCAGTATTTTTTACCCCCAAATCTGTACCATGTGTCCATTGGTGCTATTTAGTAGCTCTTCCCAGGAGCCCTCTGAGGAAGGAATCCCTTCTTTACAGCACACAAGCTGATGTGTGCCTTAAAAGAGAAGCTGTCAAGGCAATAGCAGAGCCAGGAACAGATCCCAGGAGCTGTTTCTCACCTGCTCTAACCTTTAGCACTTTTCCTCAATCCTGCAGCCAGTGAGAAGCTCCCTGTCAAACAGGGGTTCTTTTTCTCTTTTGAGTGCCCCTCTGTCATATCTGCACTGTCTCACCTGGCACACATCCCTCCAGGACCAAGCTGCTGTAGCACCAGGCAGGTGCTGAGCACAGCAGATGGAGCATTCCTCACTGACTGGGACAGATTTGTTTAGGATTCTGAGTGTTACTGCCCAAGTCCTGCTTTGTGCTGCTGAGCTCTTTAAATTCTGTCATTGAGGTTTATTGTGGTTTCATTTGTTTTTGTGGGTACTCTGTGAGTCTGGGTGCTTTGGGGCTGCAGCAGCAACTATCAAGTCTGTGTGTTGTGTTATGTGGAATTGTGCTGAAAGCTAGGAATAGCCAAAAAAAGAGTAATTTCCAGAAACTCATGGGCTGCACTGATACTTGCTGAGAAGAGCATAGAAGGGTTTATTGAATTCAGCTGAATCAGAGAGAGTATAGCAAAATCTTCACCTGTACAATTTCTGCAGCCATTTCTTCAGTTATTTTTCCTAGCTGAGTGCACATTCATCAAAGAAAGCTGCACAGCAATAGTTTGATCAAAGGTTGACTAATGGCAGGCTTCTGCCCAGCATGGTAAACATTTAGAAAGGTAATATATTGTTCAGTCATTAATATAAATGAATTCAGTCATATTTTGACTACACATAAATGAACTCGTCTTGACTGATTAGTCATGTGGCACTTTATGAAAATACTAAATAACATGTAAACATGAAGTAACAGTATTGTACTGGATGATGAGATACATATAAATAATCATTTGAAAAACATGTTTTCTGGCAAAGAGGATGGATGATTGCTGTCTGCAGTCACCAGTCAGACTTCATTAAGATTGCTCTGTCTTTTTGTAGCATTTACAAAATTAACTATTTTATTTTCCAAATGTATCAGGAAAGTAAATTACTTAAGTTTGGTTCTGATGCCATAATGTACTACTAGAACAGCAGAAAGCAGTTTCCATCTGAAGCTCTAAATGTGAGCATATCTGTTTCTGTTCTGTGCATATTTACAGTGGATGTGTATAAAGGGAAGAAAAAGTTGAGGAATATAGAATAGTAGTTGGATGTGTGGTATGGTGGCTTGTTTTCCTGAAAGTAATGTTTTTATTACAAACTGGAAAGTGACAAGAATCCTTCCCTTTTGCCCATATCAGTATATATTTTGCCTAGGCTGTAGACATAACTATTAATCTCTGTATTAGGAATATATGAGTTGTGTAGTTTTACTCGATAATAGATGTTCGTTTCTAGCCATTTGGTGGAAATGGAAGTCTGTAAAAGTTGGCTGAACACACTTTTCAGACAGAAGAATGAAATGGCATCTATCTGCAGAACAAAGACTTATGTCACGTCCCTAGCTGTAATTTCGAGCTATGCAAGGTCGTGCAAAATTACACATTTTATTGTTGTGAATATTTAATGGAAATTAATGTATCCCTCTCAAATTGAAGACAGTGATAATTTTGGTATAAAGAGCACAAAAAGCCATCGACTGAAAGTTTAGTGGAAAAAACCCCCACGTTTTTGCTACTCTGAGAACTTTAGTTTGAGCTGAGGTTAATGAGTAGTTGAGTAGTCTTAGGTACACAATAAATACATTCTTTACATGGCTGTGTATTTGTCATTCAGTTGTCTGAATTTAATTTATAGGACAGATAATTCTGATAATATTCAGGGATGTGGTAAATATGCAGTTGCATTAATGATAATCTCAGGAAGGCTCATTCTTAATTTCATAAAGTCAAAGTGATTTTTTTTGTGCATAATATCTGGTACCATCGTAATTTTAGAGAGGCAAGGTAAATTTGGGTGCACAAAAATACAGTTGCAGCTGAAATCCTGAGCTTAGTCACCTAGTCCTGAACTAAGAGAAAGAAACCAATCTGCAATTTCCACTGGGAGATTTGATCCCACCCACTCTATTAGACTGCCACTAAGAAAACTGGAATTTTATGAGGAGAATATGGAGAAATAGGTGGGGTCTGTTTTTATTTGGATCACACATTGTATGATCTTGGCATGCCTCTGACTGTTGGGTGTTTCAGAACTCCAAGCAGGCTAGAATGAAGTGGGGTGACAAACACTGTAAGAGCTATAACTTTTCAAAGCAGACTGGTGAGGGACAGAATTTCCTGGTAAGATATTTAACATTATCCACTGTCTAAAGTTTGTGTGGCCCATTTTCTGCTGAGCTTTGCCACTGTATAAAACAGTCTGTGTGCCCACCAGGTAAGCACCCTTCGCTTTCGAACGCGGTGACACCTTCTGGGGTTTCGGGTTTAATCACGTTGGTGTTCGTTTTCGTAGCACAGGTGCAGCAGTGAACAGCAGTGAGAGCCTCCCTCCATCCTCATCTGTCAACGACATCTCATCCATGTCCACGGATCAAACCCTGGCGTCTGACACGGACAGCAGCCTGGAAGCTTCTGCGGGACCCCTCGGTTGTTGCAGGTGACTAGCCGCCTGCCTGCGAAACCCAGCGTTCTTCAGAGGATGATGGAACCTAGGAGGAAAAAAAATTATGGGAGCTAAGAGATGAAAAGAAAGAGAAATAAAATACAAAGTTCTAAGTGAAACAAAGAAACAAACAAGCAAACAAATCTTTTCAGCCTGCTTCTCCTACAGAGTTATGTAATGCAGCTAAGCTCAAGTGTGTATTTAACTTATAGTTGCTCTGCTTTGGTCTTCTTCCAGTGATGCTTACTGGGGGGAAAAGGAAAAAAGGAACTGAAAACATCCTTTTTTTAACCCCCCTCCCCACAAGATGTAAAATGAATGGCTGCAAAACCAGCAACCTGCAACTGTCTTTTTCACACTGGCATGACAAGGTGTGCAGTAGCCACGCTCCGCCATATGAGTGTGTGTCTGCCTTCACTCTCTGTTCTGCCATCTGCCCAGTGGGGCAGGGCAGGGATCCCCATGCATTTTTCCTCACACACAAACAGCTCATACACACACATGTGCCAACAGAATTCCAGCAGTGCACACAGCTGTGTGCCTGCACATCTGCACGGGCACTTAGTGTGCACTCCACAACTATAAATGGCCCATTCCAGGTGAACTGCTTAACTCCATACAGGATATTACAGTACACATTCTATCTGTTTGCTCATTGATGAGGTTGCATATACTGTATGAGGACTTGTGGAAGTGTAAATAACCACATAGGACTGTGGCTCCCTCAGACACTTGAAGATGTAGCACCAAATTTCTGCTGAGAGTTGTATATATATTTTGAAATAATAACCAGTTTTATTGAAAGAAGAAGCCACAGAGCTTCATAGAAAAATGCTAGTTTGTGAATGTTAAGACTTGTTGTTCTGATTTTTAGAGCAGATATGCCAAGATAAGACTGGGTTAGAAGGAAGCACATGTATCTTTGCAAGCTACAGGGAACAAGAATGAAGGGATTTTATGCATGTCTAAGCCCAGAAAGGTATCAGTAAGCAACTTTTTCTGTCAATGTTAAGTGAGTTATCATCTTAGGTCATAGATAGGCTCGCTATTTTGAAGTACATGTATGTTTGTAAATTAGAGGGTATGACAGGGTTGGGGAATGAGCAGACTATAATCAAAAGGACACGCACCAATTTTTTGTTTTATGTCTAGGTCTTTATTAGGTTAGCTAGAGAAAGGATATTTGCAGGCCACTCCCTCTCAGTGTGTGTTTGCAGTTTAGAGGTTGTTTTCCCTTTTCATCATTCCCTTGCAGGCACTTCTGCTACTCAGAAAGTGTTTCTGCTACTCAGAAAACAGGCATTCTCTGGGAGCTTTTGGCTGTTCATTTCCTCATGACAAAGCATTGGACTCCCCAGGAAGTTTTAGCATCTGTATTACACAGAAAAGAACCACAGAGTGCATGGGTCTAGTTTTCCTATATTCTAACAGCCCAAGGTTATCAATCAGCGCAGGCAGTGGGCTGGAAGTGTTGCAGCCAGGGGTCTTGGGCAGTTTGGACAAGTTCTGAAGAGCCCAACAGTGACTGAATATCAAATTGAATTTGCCAGGTAATAAAGCAGAGGATTTCCCATGGTAAGTAACAGCAAGTGTTTTTAGTAGAGAATGATAAAATTCCACACAGAATTTCAGAACAAGGAAATATTTTTCCAGCCAAAACAGCAATTGGCATTTTCCACTGCGAGGTCATCATTATCTGAGTTGGAAATTAACCAAAATCCAAGTAATCTGTCCTTTTACCAAAGTGTGCCATGTAAACTGAAATTAGCCAAATCCCACTCTAATGCTTTTCCAAATGCCAGAGAGAGAAGCTGTTTAAACTATGTTAGTGGATATTTTAAATTCACTAATTCTTTTGTATTCAAAACTCTACCAAAATAGGACTGTTCTGTTGGGTGGCTTCCAAGCCTGCTATTCTGTGCTAGGAAAAAAAAAATAAATATCAAGTCAGATTTTGTTCAAAGGGAAGAAAGGGAAGAAAAAAACTTCACTCCAGGGTGGGAAGGGAGATAAAAATTAAGAGGATATAAAATAAAATCAGACTTGCTAAGTCTGAGCCGTATCAGAATTGCTGTAGGAAGTGGGGGTCTTTCCCTGGTTATATTTTTGGTAGATTTTTATCAAAAATTTTTTTGATAATAAAATTAGGTTGTTAATGTTCTAAAAACTCAGAGCAGTAATTTCAAAAGCAATAATTTACTACTGCTAAATATATTTAGCAATATTCTCTCTTAAGCCATGAAACATCAGGTCACTATTGAGTGATGTAACTTTCACTCCAAAGCCAATGATCATAAAAGTATTGATAGGTTAACAGCAAAGCTCTGTAGGTATGTAGGCAATAACACCAAGGGTGACTTCCTAGCAATAATTAAATATATCACCTCCAGATTTAATTCACCATAGATACATATTAATAATATTCAGGTAATTAGTATCTACTTTACATTCCTTAGTGTGCACCATTTGGGTGTGTTACTTAAACAAAACTAAACTAAGTCTCATTGAGGCAAAACTGCAAAAATATCACCAGTGTAGACTGTAGAAACTTGGAGTAATCCCAGTTCATTGCCAGTGATATTATGGAGATGTGGCATAAGAAATAGCAGAGAAGCCATTTTTAGTAGATGGAGACTTGCAGACCTCCCATGTTTCATCTCTTGAAGGCAAATCTGTACTCTTTGTCCCGTGGTATAATTCAGTCCTGTTGGGGTTCATGAGTGCAGGGTGGAGAAGCAGTCACCAGAGAAGATGTCCTTTGGTCAGTGCTGAATGGACTCACAACACAGGAGTTACATAATCAGCTTTATTCCCTGATTCTACTGAGCACCAGTGCTTGTTCAAACATCTCATGGAGACTGTAGGATGCTTACAAAAATTTAACTAGCGTGTGCTCTTGTCCTTTGCTCAGCAGTGATCGACATCAGCATGTGCTTAAGTGCCTTGCTGAAATGGGGCCTGAAAGAATTAGTGCATCTCTTTTAGTCCTCAAATTAGTCTCCTTCATGAGAAGCTCTGTCTGGGGGAGGAGACTTGGAGCTGTCCACATTGGACACTAGAAAAGAAAGCCATCAATGAAGAAAAGCATTAGTTCCTTACAATTCTGATCCTTGTGTGTCCAAACTGAAGTAGTGACCATCAAGCAGGAATAGCATCCTTTGTTTTGCTTTGTGCAAGGAATTCGGTGCTGTCAGCTGATATCTTACAATAACATATGTACTCTTGAATAAAGGATCGTAGGGATGATGTTCTGAGGGTGCTTTAAGGGAAACCTCTTTGTTTTCTAATTCTAGAAGTTGTGATACTGTCCTCTTAAAGTCTGTTCCTCCTTATTCCAAAATTTTGTTCAGCTTAATAATGATAGATGCTTTCCTTAATTTTGCCATTGATCTTTCAAACCTACTTCTGCTTAACATGTTACGAAATGTAGTACTTTGGCAACAATTCACACTTAATTCTCTGAGCTTTGCAGTTGTAAGCGTTATTGCTGCCATTGCAGAAGTGAAGGAAATTGGGAAGCCAAAGATCTATGACAGAAGTTCCAAGGTATTTAGGCACAAAAGGGGCAATCAGAGAGCCTGTGCCAGAAGTGGCATAACCTACATCATCCTGAATGGCAGCTAGACGCCTTGGCATTTCTGAAAATATGCCTCAGAGCCTCTTGGCATCATAAGTGCCTCAATACCCAAGGAAATTCTGTCCCAAGTGGCTCACCTAAGTCAAGTATATAGGCATCAGCAGGGTGAGGAAAATGGCAGGAGCATTATCTGTCAGTGACTGCTCAGAGCACTAGCTGCTTTGAGATGGTAGAGAGGAAAGCTGCTGCAAAACATCCCTGCTTTTTTTTAGATGGAGAACTTTGGGATAGTATGAGGAAAAAAAAAAAGAAAAATAAGTCAGAACAGCTCTTGAAAGACCCTCCCTCCATTTTTTTTCTCACTGCTGAGTTTAAATGAGGATGAGGCATTGATTTATTGCAAGTTCATGCAAGGTTATGTATGTTTCCAATCCAAAATTTTTGGTAATTTTTGAAAACAGTCTTCAGATACTGGCTTGGTAACTCCAATAGTATTTTGTGAGTTTTGGCTATATTCCATCACAATATATCTTCAGAGAGTTCAGATATTTGAGCTGATTACTGTGATTTATGCAAATTGTATTGTGGTTGATGTTTGACCCTCCTATCTAGAATTCCATGGCACAAATAGATCCATGAATCATAGCAAGTTTGCATTACATAAATCAGACTTAAATTGGAGTGCAAGTATGGTAGTGTCTCAAAAAAACCCCACAAAAAAAACCCCCCAAACAATAAAGCTACAGAAAGCCTGATGAGATTTTCTAAACCCTAATGCACTGATGGTTTTCCTCTGGAAATCACCTGTTCCTGCACAGCATTGTCCTCCAAAGGTTACATGAATCAGATGATCATGTCACTATGTCACTCTTTCAAATTTATAAGCAATTTGGTTCATATATATTGCTTTATCTTCATATATATATTGCTTTACTTTCTAATTCTGGGATAACAGTACTGAAGAAATTAGACCTGTTGCAGTGCCTTTAGGGAATTTCCCAAAAGTAGTACTGCTTAACTGATTTGGATTCTATTCTAAATTTGTCAGTGAGCGCCAGTGGTTTCTTTTCCACCAATTTATTTTCTCATGAAAAACATGCTGATAGTAACTTTTAGAACTGCCTGAGAGAGTCACTTTTAGAAAATCTCCCAATTTTTTAATTTGAAAGTGTTTTTAATATACTGGAATTATTGTAAAATGGAATTGGAATATTTTAATTCAAAGTAATTTCTAGTAACCAATGCTAGCTTATATATATTGCAAGCTTCACAGTAGTTCAAAGAATCAAGAAATATTTTCATTTCAGATCTATTTATTTCTATTCAGATCTATTTACATTTCTTCCTTCATGCTTATTGGGAGTTTAAAATTTTGTGTGAATTCAAACATGCAAAAACACACAAACAAACATAAAAGGCATTTTGCAACAAACTCTGTGCTTCCAGGGAGAGAAATATATGAAAGAAAACCTGCAGGGACTAATTAGTTTTCTTTTAAAAGTCTGAGCTAGCGGTTCAATTTATGTTTAGGCTTTTCTTTTTCTTTGCTTTTGTATGTGTGTGTAGGAAAGAGAGGGTGTACATATGGATTTTTAGAACCTCTGTTCCACTCGTGCTTGATCCAAGTTCCCAGTGTGGATAAAGAGAGAGATTGTTACATAATCACACATCTTCAAGAATCTGATGGCTGTGCTTATTTGAACTTCCACCACTCTACAAAGGACACAGTTAAATGATTGCAAGCTCAAGGTGATCTTTTTCACACACACGCACACACACATGAAAAAAGAAAATCATTGTGCAGTAGGTTTGAATATCACATGAACATGTAATTGTCTTAATTGGTAAGATGCTTGAGGTGTGCAGGGGAGTGGTGAATGTGTCATCTTCACCAATGAGCTGGAAAAACAACCTGTCCAGTGGAATTTAGTGGATTCTGCTTAGTTTATTAGGAACTTGCCAGTGGGGCCTGACTTTTCTTCCATTTTTGTTGTTGGTTTGGTTTTTTTTGATCAACTATTGATTTCAAGAAGTGACATGTTTAACTTAATGCATGTTCAGGCTCATTGGCCTATGGCAAGTTTTAGATTTAAAGAGGGTTTGATTCGACAAAAGAATGTTGAAAAACTTCAACTGAGGCTAATGGTGCCTTTTTACCTGAAAGGGAAAAGCTGAAAAGCACATATTGAAGGAAGACACAGTCAATTTGGGAAATAAATGTATCCTTACCATGCTTATCATTTCAGACAGGTCTCTTTTGCTAATTTTCACTGAACAGGGCCATTCTTGTCTTCTGGAAAGCAAGATATTTATAATGTAAATAGTTGTATGGATTTATTTTTTCCTTCCTCTGTAACTAATATGTAATAATCCAACACACTATTTCTGTTAAAAACTTTTACAATAAGGCTGCTGTTTGCCTAAATATGGTTGACCTCTGACCTTCTCCTGAGTCAGTCATGTGCTGATAAAGGAGGGTGCTGGAAGTTTCAGTGTACATATAGAATCATGTATATTTAGTAAATTGGGTAAGTGGGACTTATGGCCAGTATACATTAAGCCACAACAGTAAAAAAGCTCCAGATCTTAACTAGAAAAAACAACTGTTCACCTTGCCATGTCCATCCTGTAATAAGATCTAAGTTGCACCTGCCTGTAGTTCTGCATGATCAGACTTCAAAGTATAACTAACAAGATCTGTAATGTATCAGTGTTGATAAACGTAGATGTAAACAAAAAAAAAAAAAAAGGAAAAAAAAAGAAAAAGGAAAAAAAAGAAAAAGAAAAGAAAAATTAAATAACTTGACCAACAGAAGAAAATCAACAACAGCAACAGCTCAGTATCAAGACTGGAAGATGAAACATGTCTGATTTTGTTGCACAGTTATAACTGAAAAGAACAACTGGTGTCAGTCAGCATAAATGGACTACAGTAAGACATTTGTTGAGGATCCAACATTATTTCCATACTGTTTTGTTCTTACCCTGTTTACTTTGAGCATCTGTTGTTCCCTGTGTGTGGCACAGGGGAGAACAGGGCCTCAGTGATCAGTGTTTTATGGGTCAATGTCGCATTAATGATTTCCGATTTCTGTTTGTTTAGCAATTACTGAACGAAGATGGGACTCTCATGTTCTCCCATGTGTCAAAAGGAATCCTGTCAGAGCTTCCTCATGAGGATACTCTTCTCACTGCTGTCTTGACTCCTGTCAGTTGAATGACTTTGCAGTGTTCCCAGGAAAGAGCACAATGCAGCAGAGACCAAGGGTTCCATTGTGGGCGCGTTGTGCATTGTACTTTCACAGGGGCTCAAAGTCACTCAGGGACAGGACTCAACTGAAATATGGTATGTACTCTATGCATGACGCCTATATTACACCTTTATGACCTTATAGTGGTAAAGCTGATGATCTTTACAGATGTGGATTTGGACCATCTTTTTTTTTTTTTTTGGAGGAAAACTGTCCTTATCCCACAAACCACTCGCTCCTATCCAGAGCAGCTAAATGGAAGTTAAAGAGGTGCAAGGGCCTTCTCTGGACTGTGCCCATGGGTGAATTTCATGCTGTTTGAATGTGATCTTGCCAAAAAGCCTGTATGTCTAGCAGGGGAGACTGTGACTGTCCTACAAGGAGTGTTTGTGTTGTTTACTTTAAAACAAGCTTTGCTAATTAAAGTAGTGTATTCCGGAGTCTATTTGAATGGCATGAAGGGTATCAATGAAGAAGGTGGAAAGAATGTTCCTATAGCTCTCCTGGCTTCTTGTTTCTTTTCCTTCAGCCCTTTCTAGGGGACACAGATAAAGCAGTGAACACATGAACATTGCCAGGATTACTGAATTCAGTGCTGCTTTGGGTGGGCTTTATTTAAGAAGCACTACAGAAATGTAGATATATCTTAAGACATATGATACTCAGACATTTTGTCTTTGAGTAGCTTTGGACTCTATTCCTCTGGCTGACTGCCTAAAAATATTGGAGGGGGTGGGGAAAATGTCATTCTGGCACGACTGGTCAGAATGAAGAAAATCTGCCAAGTAAAACCTAGTCCCTCTCCCAGATCTTCCCCCATTAAAAAATGTAAAGCAAAATCAAGCCAACAACAACAAACCCAGAAGAAAAACAAACAAAAAACCAGTCCCCAAACCCCCATACCAATGACAGAGTTCCTGTTTGGAGATTGATTTTTCACAAATTTGAACACACTTCACTCTAGATGAAAAAAAAGAAAAAAATAGGAGAGAGATGCTATCATTTTGAAAACATTGCTGATTTTTTAATTCTTGCACAAGCTAGCTATGTCCATAACATTTCCAAGCAAGTCAAACCATAATACACAAAGGACATTCTTATGTTTGGATTTATCATGTAAATGATAAAGAGATGAAAATTAAAATTCCAAACAGCTCTCTACCAAAACAATTTGATGGCAGGAGCTGCAGAAAAGGATGAGAAGCACCTTGTAAGAACTGTAAGGAAAGAAATTCTTATAGCTGTTGGTACTTGAATGTTGTTTCAAGCCTGCTATGCATAGTAGTACTCTGTTTTGACTTGCTATTCTTCTCCCAGTTCGTATGTGCACAGATTGGCCAAGCTACACCATCTAATAGAAACCTCTGGTTTCCAGTTGCTGGGGAATTTTGGCTTTGTGATTCTTGCTGCAGAATGGCAGGGGGGGACCCATTTTTTATAGGGACCAGCTTTTTTGTTTTAGTGGGTACCTTTTGAAACAACTGAAGGGTCATCTTTTTTTGAGAGGTTTTCCCTTTTCAGCAGTCACAACTTTTATGGCCGTATTTCAGTGATTTATACGTCATGGGACCCAGGTGTGAAGCTGTAGGTGTGATTTAGCCCGTGTGCTGGCCCGGACACGCCGTGTGCGGTGCCAGGCCTGCAGCGGATCGATGGAAGCGCCTGTGTGGAAGGAGATCAAAGTGCCCCTGCTAACCCCCCTCACTCTCTGCCTGAAGGAAACCAAGGGGATGAAGGTCAGTGGCCGGCCCTGAACATTCACTGTGGGGCTGAGAGGCCCCTTTGGGTGCACTGATAGCAGCCCTCAGTGCCCTCACGGTAAGTGGGACTGTGTGATCCGCATATGGCACTTGCTTCCTGGTGTGATGGCAGAGGTGGAGTTTTGCTTCTCCTGTGGAACCCTCTGCTGTTCAGTTACTGTTTCTGTATGCTGATGCTCAGAAAGCAATGATTCTCTGTCCACTGCTCTGTGGCTGGGACTCTCTTCAAGTACATACAGACAGAGACTTCTGTTGCTTTTCAACAAGTGCTCCCAGCCCCTCTGTTAATGGCTCAGCTTAGAGACTGAATTGCTAAACTGCTCAGCCTCCAAGAAAACATGACTTCCTGTACAATGGGAGAAGCCAGAGAGAAAGTTTAGTTGGTAAATTAATTCCAATTTCCTAATGTATTTGTCTTATTTTGAAATTGACTGCTGGGAAGAAGTGCTGTTTGTCTCCTGATGCTTCCATATGATGTTCTGCCCCATTCCAGGAGCACTTACATATGAAATAGGAATTAGGGTCCTGGATTAAATAGCTCTCTTTCTGATTATGTCTATTTAAAGGATAGACTGGGGCTTTTGTTAAGTAAGTCCCATTGTGGGGGCTGGTTGATTGTTGCTGTCTGGAAGATTTTAACCTTTCTTGCATCATAAGCCTGGTACTAACAATGGGGGCATTTAACGTTCCTCCAGGCTAAATTTAAAATGTGTGAAGTTATTCCCTACTCTACTCCACATCTACCAGTGAAAAATAAGGGAAATTATTTTTGATACTTACAAACCCATGAGGAAGAAATTACAAAGAAGTAGCCAATGCAACAAAATACCCTTTCTATTTTCCAGAACAGTTACTGGCTTAAGGTGTCAATGAGGTAAAAAGATGTACAAAGACTCCTTTCTGCTGTTAATGCCAACTAGGTAAAAATATGTCTGATATTACAAGATTAAGCTGATAGTAATTAACAAATTGGTGGCAAATCCTATAAAAATGTCTGTCTTGATTTGCCATCAAAAAATGTTCAGAAAGATTACCTCTGGAATTTTTTGCCTTGGAAAGATACATTTATGCCCATGCTTTGATAAGTTTTTTTCTCAGCATTCTCTAGACGATATCCCTGCTCTTGAAATAATCTTATCTTTTCAGTTCAGTCACATCATCTTAGAAGGAAAAGGCTATATTTCAAGTGTATCATCAGAATGCTAAATCACAGCTAGAATAAACGTTCATTTTTTTGTTTCCTTCTTTTTTTTTTTTTTTTAATATGAATCCAAGGTGCCCTAATAGTGGAAATACTGGAGATATCTCACTATAGGGTGCTCTTAAATGTGCCTACCCCACATCTGTTTTCCAGGGAGCAGTTTGCCTTTCAGGGGAAGATTTGTGGATATGGGTGTTCAGGGGGAATGGAGACTCTTAATCTCAGCCTCAGTTCAGACTTAATAGGGTTTGAACACAGATAAATTCAGAGTATGGGCAAAAGCTCTCTTCAGTAAAACTGGAAGTACTGTAGAGCCCAGCATGTCACTGAGTGGACTAAAGGATGAAGCTCTGGTTTTAAAATCAAGCATTATGAGAAATAGTCCAGGAATCAAACCTAATGTCTGAATGCCACTGATTTCAGGAGTTACAAGCAGTCAGAACATTGTCCAAATTTGTTTTCAAAAGCCTAATGCCATGTAACAGATCAGAAAACACACCTGTGTTCTCAAAGCAGGAGTACTCGGAGGGTTTTAGTGCATGGCTTTCTGGAATGTCAATTTGTTGAAGGATTACTCTGATTCTCTACATAAAGGAAAACACAAATTTTTGGCAAAGTCCAGAACTCCCATGTTTTTCATCAGAAAGGAGAAAAGTAACATCTTGAGCAACACTGCAACACAATACCATGCTGCTGGCAGCAGGCAGGTCAGTGGGACAATGCTGGTCAGGTTTCAGCACAGTTGTACTCATCAATTTTCATCAAATCATCAGCTTTCTGACATTTTGTCACAAGCACAAGAGAGGGTTAGTGGACACAACAAATTACAGGATGCATTGCTAAAATAATTCATCTGCCAACACTGTCATGTGACTTCTGAAATACATGAAGGCTGTTTTAATCTCCCTTCTTGGCCATAATTATGAGCATGAACAAACTGACAGGACCACCAAGCCGTCCATCACTTTTAGTGTTGGATTTCTAAGCAGTTATCACACACACACGTGCTGCAAAAAATTTACTACCACTGTTGTGTGACACTAAATCCAGCAGGACTGTGGCTGGACATCAAGTTTGCACTGTGTTGCAACCAATTCACAGGAGCATCCAGCAACTGGGGAGAGGGAAAAGAAAAATTAGAAATCAGAATGTGCGGTGATACTGAAGGAAGACAACCAGCTTGGTTGTCCCAGCTTCTGCTCTGTGTTAGATCAGATCCCTCATCCCAGGTTAATGTTGCACTCGTCTTGCTCCTCTGAATGTGGTATTGCAGAGCTGTAGCAACAGAGCAGCCTTGGAATTCTTCTTCCCTGGGCTGGTGTGACACAGACACAGCTCCCTTCAGCGAGGAGGACACACGGTACAGGTGAACAGTGACACCTAAAGGCACAAACGTGCTCAAGGCTCCAGCAAGGGCAAACTTCAGTGAGCTCTTCAGCCTATAAATCATCTGCTTGTTGGATTTCTTCTCCAACCAGATGGACCCTGGACAGTTCATTGTGAACCTAATGGTCTGGAGCATTTCTCAGATGCTCCAGATTTAGGGGCAACGCATAATTCTAGTTTTTCAGTGAGTTTTTGTTATCTTTTCTTCCCTTTCCAATAGTTTTTCTGTATGGTTGAGTGTAGCACAGGGGACAACAATAAAGATAGTCAAGTGAGCAGAAGAGAGTGAGGGGTAGAAGAGAGTGGTGCTAAAGTTTGGGGGTGTGGGTAGATTTAGCCACCCTCAGTCTCTTCAAAACTGTTTGGAGTCCTGAAAGTAAGAGGCCAAAAAGAATTCAGACAGTTACCTTTTGTGCATTTTTAACTCTCTGGTCCATGACCAACTAGAAATGACATAGTGAAAACTCCTTCCAACAGAGCATGCAAAGCTACATCCAAATAGACAACTTATGTTAGCATATTCCTCTTCCCTTTAGACAGCTCAGACAGCAGGACAGTTGGACAACACTATCATTTTGGGATATTCCTTTGTGTTGAGCTATTTTCAAATCCATGCTCTGTTTGGTTTTGGGGTGTTTTTTTTTTTGTTTTTGTTTTGTTTTGTTTTGCCTTTTTTTTTTTTTTTTTTTTTGGTTGGTTGTTTTTTTTTGGTCCACTTAAACACAAAGGCATTCTCTGGGCAATTTGTGCCAGTGCCTCATCACCCCCACAATAAAGAATTTCTTCCCAATATCTGCTCTAAACCTGCTCTTTCTCCGTTTCAAGCAACTCCCCCTTGTCCTATCACTGTACTACCTTGTAAAAAGTCCCTCTCCAACTCTTTTGTAGGCTTCTTTAGGTACTGGGAGGGGCTCTAAGGCCTCCCCAGAGCCTTCTCTTCTCTAGGCTGAACAACCCCAGCTCCCTCAGCCTGTCTCCACAGGAGGGGTGCTCCAGCCCCCTGAGCACCTCCATGGCTCCCCTGGACTCACTGAGGACTCCCAAGCTGGATGCAGCACTCCAGGTGGGGTCTCACCAGTACCACCAAACAGTAGAGATCAACCTTATCTTAATATTAATCGATTATTAATTATTCCTTACCTCTGTAACAACTTCTTTAGCAGTGGAAACAGCCAATGACCAGTAGGAATAGGCTAAACTTTCATTTAGATCTGTACAATTGAACCTGCTGCTTCCTCTTGAACATAGAGCAAACATGGCAGCATTTTAAAAACCACACATCTTGCCAAGGGATACAGCTGTTTATCTTCTATTTTATGCTCTAGTGCATTTATTTATTAGGGGCTACTCCATCAGCTCAGGAAATGAGTTCTCTTAAAGATAATAGCATTCAGTAATTATCACATCTCTCATTTCACCATGTCAGAGAAGCCATTTGAAATGATGATCACATGCAAATTCCTGCTACATTGCCTGTAAGAAGTGTATTACAAGTAAAGAAAAAAAAAAATGTTACAGCACCAACATTCCAGTTTTTCTGTAAGGAGCTAATGATTTGCACTAACTAGTGAAGCCCATGCAAGAAATTCATATTGTCATTGATTTGATGTTTGTGGTGGTCTAGAGTTAATATGCAGGGAGCAGGTAGATAACACAGTAAATGCACACAGGAGCACTCTCTTTAGTTCTTCACAGAAGAGCATTAAGAGGATGAACAGTCAGAGTAATAACCACATAGCCACTAACTGAAAAAGTGCAATTCATTGCCAAATTAAAAATATTTCCTTACCAATTTTTTTGTAAAATAGAATCCAGCAAGGCCTGTCTCAGGCAGTGAGTTTCTGTCAGGTGTTTCGTTAGGCAGGAATTGCCTCTTATCTGTGCTATGTGTGTGTGAGTTAGTCATAGCACAGTGCTTAGTATGTTCAAAGGCAAGTTAGAAAAGTAAATGACATTGCAGGTAGGCAGCAGTTCATTATAATTAGTGTGGTGTTTGGAGAAAATATCCCTGGAAACATTTTGGCACAATAGCTTTTTCTTCTTTTTTTTTTTTTCCTTACAACATAGCACTGAAATAAAGGTGTAGACTTGCCCCCAGGTCACGGCAATTCAGAGGATATTTTGTGTTCTCTTTCTTCCACTTCTTTTTAACTGCTGAGGAGCACAATTGTCTCAGTAGTATTAACAAATTAATCTACCACAGTGGCATTTTTTTTGCAATAATCAACCCAAATGAACTGGTACACTACTGGACTGATGAGCAGCTGTTTGAAACAGCTCTGACACTACAGGCAATTTGGTGGTTGGTGCTGTGTTCAGCATTTTGAACTGATGAATAAATACCTGACAGCCAGGCTGGTTTCAGTCATCACTCTTTTAGGAAATACCAAGTTTAATGAGCATAATGGAACAAAGCAACACCTGCTAATGGGAAACAGTCTTCCTGTAGGCAAATGGTTGTTAATAACAGCAAATCAGAACTTCACCTTCAGCCCAGGTCAAAAGTTGGTAAAATGCCACATGTTTTTGGAGCTTTGGGCTTTTGTAACCAAGTGTAAGATTATCCCTAAAACCCCTACACACAGGAATGCACATCAGGGTAGGGGAAAAGGGGGAGCTGGGAGTGGCCAAAGCATTGTCCCACTGTGTTAATACAGGTGAGATGGTTTTGCAGTCCAGAGAGGCAGTGGATTCCCCATCATTCCTCTCCATGCCAGGAGGAGTTCTCTGATTCTGTGTGGTGCTCTGAGAATAATTGCTGCTTTGGGGGTTGTGGCCTTTGATGCCAAATCATTCGACTTGCAGGTTTTGTTTCAGTTGGCACATCATATTTTCCCTGAGGTTTGGTAATGGGAACTGGAATGTTTATTGTCACACAGGCTAAGAACTAGTCCATGGCTTGCCTGTGGGAGGCCTCTTCTAAGGAACTCACATGCTTCTGACCTACCCATTCAGATAGTTTCAAAATTAAAAGACTAAGGCAAGCAGCTCTTAAGGCTGGGAAATAAAATTACTATTCTACAACTGAGCAGGACATAAAATAGCAATTAAAAGGACTAATGTGACAGTGAAAAAGCATGGGACGTGTATCCTATAAAGTACCCTTTAAAGTTTAACTCTTTCCCTCCATGTTCTTGACACACTAAAATCTTGTCTTGCCCTTTCAGGGCAAAATGTTGTAGGAACAGCATTCACTAGTGGGATGCATTACAGTCTCCTCCTCATCTCAGTCATGGATGCCACCGCAGAATAGAGCTAAGACCTCAGTGAGAAAGGAAAATTCAGGTACTTGCTGCAGTCATTTCTGCACCTCAGACCTCATGTGTACATTCTCCTTCACTAACACTACTCACACAGGATCCCTTCTTCAAACAAAACTCCTCCTTCATTGTCTAAGGGGAGATTTGGCTGAACGAGGTCAGAATCAAGGTCAAGCCTTATATAGAGATGATGGCTGGCAAAGAAAACTCCTTATCTGGTGAGACTTAAGTGTAAGTATTTTCTGCAATGTAACTAGATAAATAGCAGCTCAAATGGTTTTGGCTCATTTTTCTTTTTACTGATAGAAACTGATTTTTTTCTGGTGTGAGGAGTTAAATGCAGTTTCTCTACAGTAATATGGACAAGAGTCTGGCAGCTCCATATATTTCTCTGCTCCCTGAAATCCAACCACCACCAGATTTTCAGAAAAGTGTAATAATTTCAGGAAATTACTTACATGTGTCTTCCATCCTGAACTAATCATATTTTTTAGAAGGAGGAACCAAAAAGAGGCCTGAGATTTTAAAAATTTTCTGTATGAATAACTCTGTATGTGACTTAAAATAAAAGCAAGTCTTTGAAATCAGAGCCACAGTATGGACCTTCCTGCACTTTCACCTCTCAAGCCCTGCTTTTCAAGAGTATCATAGTCAAATGTTTGGCAATCGCCCTCTGGAAAACAGCAAAGCAAATAAAAAATACTTTTTTTCCCAATGTAGATATACTGGATATAGTTAATTTCTGAGTTGTGGGAATAATCTGGCTTCTGGTAGCAAACATTTGACATGATACCATATTTTCAGCCACTTCCTTTACAAGATAATTGAAGATTGAATAATGTACTGAAGAAGAAAACCATTTACTGGGTTAGAGTTAACCAGGGTTAACTCTATTTTGTTTATTTTCAAATACTTGGGTATTGAGGAATGGTATAAAAATGTTGCCTGTATTTACTGCAGCACTTTGATTACAACTGGATTTTTTAACTACTGAAATCCATTTACAACCATGACTCACTTTGTCTTTCCTCTAGACATAAATACTTTTTATACAAAGCTGTGACTTTCTTCAATGAGAGATTTGATTTGAATGGAAAAAGGAAGGTACTCTCAGTTAAAAAAAAAAAAAACAAACAACAAAAACAAAAGTTCCTTTCATATTTTATCATGGTCATTTGCTTTCTTGTAATTTTGGTAAGGATACTAGATATAAATGAAATGCCTAACATTTCTAACAGTTGGCTGAAGTTTCAACACCACCAGGATATTGAACCAGGTTTTACTGAGGGAAATCTAAAACTCATTCTGTATGGACATTAGATTTTTACAAAATTATTGATGCAAACAGCACAACTCTAAGGTTGTACATTTGCATAATGGCTCTGTTATCCACAGCACCCTGTGACTCCTTACTTCTCTTAGTTAGAAGTGCTGCAAATCAGAACAGGCATTATCTTACTATGACAGAGGTAAGGGGTTTGTTATTAACTCATTTATGAATGCTAAAGCACGCAGGAGCTAGCAAGAGATTGCAGGTAAATTTAACTACAACAAAAGTAAAAGAGGATACAGAGGAAATACATCCATGAAAATATTTTGTATGAATAGTACTGGAATTTCAGCCACACCCTTCTGTTTATTTAAACATCATTACAGGACCATGGGGGTTATTGCAGAAACTGCCTGTTGTGGAGTTGGAAGGAGACCCAGGTTTTGGTCACAGCATTCATGTTAATGGTGTGCTACCTGTGCTAAGGAAGTGCTGCTGCACTGCAAGTCCTTGAAGCAGATTATATAGAATATAAAACAGGCTTAACACCCAGTCGTACAGACAGCACAGTATTAGACTGAAAGATTAAACAGCATGCCAATTTCAAGTGCATTTGTGGGACTATCTGCTTTAGTTCATTGCTTGCTTTAACAATGAAAAAGATGAACAGGGTGAAAAGGGAGCTGCTTTGTTTCCTTCAGACCAGAACAGATGCACATCAGATGCTGCAGTCCTTTGTGTAAAGAAATACATTGCAGTCTGCAGCATTCCCAAGACAAAACGAACAAAATCAGCAAAGTTTCAGATTTCTTTTTTTGAACATTTAACTACTTGACTTGAAGTGTCTGTGGAACAGGTTTGCAGTAAAGTGTGTTTCTGAGGCTGTAGAGTGTCTGCAGTGTTAAGCAGTTACAAGTGGGCAAGTACATTAAGATACCTGCTTTTAGATTACTGTTTTGCTAGCATTCCATAATAGAAAACTTTCCAGCAGTGTCATAAAAAATATCCTCTGAGCCCCTTCTTGGGTAATAATTACACAACCAGTGGTAACAAGGATATCATTAGCAGGCATAGTTAATAAGTGCAGCTCCATTGCCTTCTGTGTATTTGTGACTGCATCAGTAAATTAACTTACTTGGAATATCTCCTTTCAGAGAAAATACACATTGAATTCCATCTTCTAAAACAGAATAATTCTTATTATGTTTCCTATGCTTCATACCATATTTGAACATCAGAAGTATTAGATAGAAAGACAAATGACACTGGCATTGGAGTAGACTAATGCACTTCAAACCGAAAAAAATGCTTTAAAATTATATTTTTTCTGTATAAAATAAAGTGGATGCTGCACCATTGGTGAAAGCAACTCCCAGCTTGAGCAGGACAGAAAAGAGATGGAAAGAGACGAGCTGGTGGATGGAAATATACAGAATGTTTCAAGTCAAAAGATGAGACAAGTCTGTAGAGAATTACAAACCCATGAGAAGCAAGCATTACTTGGGCAAAGAAATGGCTAAGAAGGCAACCAAGAGTGAAGTCATCTGCACTCCTGGAGGATGAGTGAGAACAAGCCACAGAACTCCAACCTCCCTGGATCTGGGAATGTTTAGGTTCCAAGAGCAGATCACATGGACGTTGCACATGAGGCACAACCAGGAGTCCTTTATCTCCAGGGAAGCCTCCAGTGCCTGGTGTAAATATCAATTTACACCAGGGAAGGAGACTGAGGCGCAGGGGTGTAACAGGAAACCCCTGTGGTGGGTTGGAGTGAGCTGAGAGGAAGTCAATGTGTACAATTCAAATTACTGCTGATTTGCTGTGACTCATGTATTTAATGTTTAAGATCCCCATACAGGTTGCTTGGTTTCTTAATTTTTGCTCGAGAAAGAGAAAGGATAACTCTTAACCACAAAGGATTTGAGAATGAAAAAATACCTGCCCATAGAGTGGAATTTTGGAAGTGACTCCTTTTTTTGCCTTTTCCAAACTACATCATAGAGTGCTCCGGTCCTCCCTGGTTTTCTTTTGGTAAGTATCTCTCTTCTCAGTAACATTTTATGCATAGTGACACTCAAAGGGCTCCAATTTAGGGCCCAAAAAGGAAGAAAATCTTGGTTTTTCTTACTTGCCATCTACATGTACTTTTATCTCCCAGATTTGGGTTGCCTACTCATGGAAGAGCAACCACTGCATTTGGCTTGGGCTGGCAGTCACTTGGTCTGCTGGAATAATGTCAAGCACTGAATAACCAACGTACACAGACTCATGTTTATTTACACAACTGCTGCTCAGACCACTTAAAAGATAATTTCACAGTTTAAGAGAAGTCTTTAATTGGAGGCCAGACTTCTCTGGCTAAACACTTCAGAAACTTTTGAGCTAATGTAACTCCAATTTTCAGCCTTGTTCCACTACCAAGGTAAGTTTGTTGAATATTGTGACACTGACCAGCCTACTGTCAAAAAGAAGACCTTTGATTCATATTAAAATTGAGTAATGTCACGTCAGCTTCTCTTTAGAATAAAGAAAAATTACAATATTGGAACCTGTCAGGCTTTCTTAGAGAAAATACGCTGCTCGTATTGGAATAAGGCAGCCATACGAGTACAGAGTATAAATCTTAAAGACTGTTTTTAAAAATAATAATATTTTTCTCCAGGAACAGATAAATTCTGCAAATTTTCAGCAATCTTCAGAGAAAATAATTTTCAGTAAGTTATGTTTTTACTCCCACTAGCTTAAAAAAATATGGGTTTTTCCCTCTAGTGTTTTCACACCTTACGTATTCTCACAGTTATCTAGCAATGATAATTTCACTAAGATGAAAATAAGAAATGAAAAATGTATTTATTCACATTTTGTTTCCCGAATGTGCAGAAAATATGGCTAAGTTTGCTTGTTTAAATCTCTGCCTGATAAGCCTTAGAGACAATGGGTCTATTTAAAAGTTGTAAAGGAAACAATTGATGCCAGATGGTTTCCTGTAACAGAAGAGAGACTTCTCCTCGCTCACATTCAGCTAAGGGTTTGACCCAATAGTACAGGTTAACCCTCTTATCTTAAGCTTCCTTTCAAACTCTCATACAAACCAGGTAAATTAGAGATAGATTTGCTCACACTGCATTTGGGTGCATTCCCCTGATTTTTTTTAATTTTTTTTCTATTTGTCTGCTGTTTCTGAAGTTGTCAGGGTACATCTCTATGGACTTTTGGTACATGAGAGTCAGAAAATTTGCTGTGAACAAACACATGCCCATATTTTTCTCTGCAAATAATGGCAGTTTCCCAATTCTGACCTCAGGTAGACCAGCTATGATATGTATCACAGGGGACTAAGTGTTATTTGTAGTTGTGCAATAGTATAATCCAAGTAATAAAAGCACTCTGTTAATGACAACTCCTTTTTTTTTTTTCTCCATATTAAATTGTTTGTGTGGTTATGATTTACTGTCATGGCATGCTGCATGATTTGGACATATTCCTTCAACATATTTTGCATTCATGGTAAGAGTGCCTTCCCTAGAAGAGTCTGTGGTAAGTGTCCCTTCCCACTATTTTCTCTTTCCATGAAATGGGATAAATTACATTGAGATGTGAACAATACAGTCAGATCCTAGCTCAAGAAACAGAAAAAAAAATGCATGTTTCCCGCTCCAATGGAAATTAAACACTTTTAAAAGCTTCTTTTATTTTAGAGTTAGATTATTCTTAACACCAGTGGTGATAAAAAAAAAGCCTCACGGCTGGCTGTGTCTTCTCATCCCTCGAATTCCACGTCACAGATTGTCCTGTCCAGACACGGAGCAAGCACTGAAATTAGCAGACTTTCCTCTTGCCAACTGTACACTTCTCTCCCTGTTCACTGATGCCATGGAGAGCTGGGGCTTGCTTTGAAAAGAAGGTGTTTGAAGTGCTTGTGTGTTTAATGATGCTATGAAGAGACAGGTACCACATGCTGTTGCTTCAGCTCACCCTGCATTTCTCCCATGAATGGATTCAGCCAAAGTTGTGTAGATCTGATGATACCTGATTGTAATTGGCATAATAAGATGCATCCCCTGAGTGTAAAGTAGCTGGACTGCAATTAGTCATGGGACAAGTAAGGATACAGGGTAGTACATTTTGTGCTTGGGTTCTTAAAAATCCAAGCTGCCAAGCAAAAAGAATGAGATGCAGTTCCTTTGATTTTTAGGTGACTCGTGTACATTAGGTAGTGTCGAGCTGAAGGGTGGCCGCGGAAGTTACTCAAGAGATCACAACATTCCTATGCTCTGACTGCATTTGTACACACTAAATTTGCTTGCAAATGTAGCCTGAAATGCTCCTTGTGTGCAATGCCCTGTAATTTTTAAACATGCTGAGTAAAGATTTTATTTAAAAGCATAAACTAGTGGTTCCACCATAAGGAAGTATTTTACAAAGAAGCCCTTTGAAATTTAAATAAGATAGTCTTCTACCGAACAGTCTTCACAGTTGGAGGGAGAGAAGGGCATGTTTTAAATTTTAAAAAAATACAGGACTCACTATGGAAGGTAGTAAAGTGAAAATAGATTATTAACTACTGCTATGTGTAGCCAGAGGAAAACCTTCCAGAAGAGCAAGAGTCTGATTCCTTCTGACCCCCTGCTCTTCTGGAGGAAGAGTGTGGGACAGGTCATCAAAACTTTACACTAAGTCAGTACTTTGCAACAAGTTTCCTGCATAACCCTGAATATATTGAGCCATGCTTCAGCTTTTCCTTCTTTGAAATGTGGATAATTTTATCCTTTTATGTGTTGTGAGATTTAGCAAATATCATATACCCACCTACTTTGAAAGCTTCAAGGGGCAGGATCACACGGGCCAAAATATTATCAGGCATACATAAAAATATATAATTAGGATTATAAAGGCAGAATTGAAAATTAAGCTATTCATTAACACTTCACCCCAATTGTCAAGTGTTTTCTTCACAGGGATTAAAGGATGACCTGTCTCTGAGAAACAAAAAACTTTTCCAAGGGCGTGGTTCTGTTACAAATTGTTTCCTGTCTCTGCTTGCTCTAAAAGTAATTTATGGCCAGGGGATACTAAAGAAATTTCTCTTTGAGGCTAATAACTTTTAGAAAATCTGTTTGTGTTTCAAGTTGTGAAAATACATAGTACAAAAGCAGCATGAGGAAGACTGTCCATCACACTGTTCTGTCTGCTCCACACTTCAAAAATACTTTCCAGTTAACAAAGCAGTAAAACATTACTAAGAGAAGCAGTGTGACACAACTAAATGGAAGTTGGAAAGAATACTCCAAAAATTATTACTTAATTATATTAATCAATATAATATTTTAAATCACCAAAGTGTGAAACTTTCACAAGGTGTTCACATGCAATTCTCACAGAAGTCAGCTAGAGTGGCTGGCCTATGTGTTACTGGAGATAAAATTTACCAGGATGAAGGGATGCCACTCACTCTGTGGGAGGAGTTCTCTTTTTCAAAGGTATCTCTTTCATTTTTAAAGACATTTGATTTAAAATCCATGAAAGCAAAATGAATTGATAATGAATTGAAAAAAAAAAAAAAGTAAAATTACCATGAAAGCTTGATGTTAATAAGCAATTAAGAAAGCAAGGTAAAATCCTGAAAAAATGCTTGCACAAATGCAAAAGCACATACTTATTATCACTTATTATTCCAATAAAATTAAAAGCAATCCATTTCAGTGGGTGCAACTGTTTAAAAAGATTAACTTCTAGGGCAGAACTCAGTCCCTTCAGTATGACAAAATAGTTTTTTACCTAGACAAACCAAACTTATCATCAGATATCCCAGCACATATCTGTTAAAAGCACAGTTTTGTACAATAACATTAAAGAAGTATATTAAAATAATCCTTATTACTTCATGGGACACAAGACAGCATTTTGGTCAAATTAGTTCACCACTTTTTATGGCAAATGTGAATATAGATGTAAATTACAATGGCTTATAGAGTAAGTAGGTTTCACAGTAATTGTCACCTACAGTCAGATTATGGGCACTGTAACTTCAATGTAAAACTGGACTAATTCCACAGATTTCAATGTAACTACTCTGGAATAATTCTGGTGAAACTCTTGTGGAGAATGATACTCTTAAGTGATTTACAGACAGGCAGAAGAGATTCTTATGAGTAAGAAAATAAATTCAAGCACCGTTACAGTGGGTACAATATTTCTATGTCATTAGATATATTTTCTTTTTTTCTTTTGACTCTTTGATAGCTCCTTTAGTAGTTTATATGGGGATTCTACTTTAATTCTATGTTTGTCTTGCTATGTTCTCCTGGAGTCTGTCTTCAAACTTTTTTTTGCTGATTTTCCAAAGCATTTAATGACTCAACAAACATGTTTGCATCAGTGTGTCTTATTATTATCTCTTCATCCATAGATATTTTAACCTTTACTGAAATGTTTCATCACCTGTAATGCCAGACATTTGTTAATGTACCTTTGGCTGCTGCTAGGATATGAAAGGACCCTGGTATTGGCTCTGTAAAGATGGCACTGGGAACATTAAAAAAGCATAAAGAAAATATTGAGCACAATTTTCAGGACCCAAGAGTTTGTTGCTACAACCAGTGTCCATGACAGAAACTGAAAAAAAAAAAAAATCTTACAGACAGTGGTAAAATCAACAATCAGTGGTAAAAAAGTTAGGAAAAAAAAGGTTGGGTCATGTTAATCTGCTTTGCTAACTTTTGCTGGCTTTACTACCTTTTAATGAAAAGCACTGCAGTTACTACATTCAGTTCCCATCCCTTCCAGTTAGGTTTAAGATCACTCATCTGAGTATGCACATATTTGCTAGTCAAAAATAACAAAATCATGCAATCCTTAAAGATGAATATGAACAACTTCGTTTCCAGCCACTTCTAGCACCTTAACAAAGTGGGATTTGATCAAGAAGAAAAAATTCACATGAGTAGCCTGAGGAATTTCAACAGCTTGGGAAGAGTAATAAAGCAGTGCACGTGCTGTAAATGCTGGAACTGCATGTTGGATTGTTTGCCTGCAGACATCCACCTGCTGAAACTGTCATTGTGCAACTTGTGTTGCATGAAACCAAAGTCAAAAATAACGGATGAGCCCCAAATCACAGAATTCACCACTAGATAAGCAGCATTTCTTGTTGACCTGTGAGTACTGAAGATCACAGCCAGATACAAAGCTGTCATTTGTACAAGTCAGCTCCTTCTCTCTTTGAGGGAACTATGAACTCTCGCTGTGCTCAGCAGAAGTTGTGCTATCGCATGTGCACAGGATGATGCTAAGTTGCACTGCAGCAAGAGGAATGAACAGATTGAAGACAAACACAGTGCTTGCAGATGCTGGAGAGCTACAACAAAAGGATATTCAAATGCCTGGCTTTTACAATTTGGTCAGCAGAGAGCCATCAATTATAGAATTATAGAAATCATAGAAACACTACAATTTGGGGGGAAAAAAAATCTTTTTTCTCTGTGCCCCCCTGTCCTCCCGGCAACTTGTCTAGACTTTGGTCTGCCCCTCCATACAATCTAGCTACTGTTGATGTGAGAGCCTTTTCTTCCAAACAGGCTGCAGTCTGGGACAGCCTTTGTGTATTTCTCAGCCTTGGTGACCCTTCATCTCATTTCAAATATCAAATGAAAACAAGTCCTTTTCTCCTACTCTCCCTGTATATTAAAACGTCTCTCTTCCGCTGCTGTGATTTAACTCTTCACTGTAATATTCCTAAACAAAACCTTCATTAAGACAGACTCCAAAGTTAAATGCAGAAAGGACCAGTTTGAACAAGTAGTTTCTGTCCGGGCAAGTTGTTCTCTACTGTATATTTACAACTATTTCAACCAGTCTGGTTTTAAGTATCTAGAGGTAATTAGCTCCTGTAAATTAGATTTTCTTGAAGATTATCCTCAAGAGCTGTAAGTCTTGATGTAAGAACTACTTTCCTAGTAAACTTTTTTTTTTTTTTTACAAGGTACCAATATTCCCAAATACATCTCAGGCCTCTTTTCTGCAACTGTACTGATATAGGTTCAACAAGAGCACTACAGACTTCACTGGCATTAGCCTACAAATGGATTTCATTGTAGATAGGGACTGAAAATACTTCCTGCCACTGGCATTGAGCCTCATGAAATGTTTGTAGGCAGTGTTTTCCCTATCCCTTGATTGTCATTTAGCCAAAGAACATAAAATGGCCAGTATTTCTAAAGGGATCTGTGAATCAAGCTGCCAAGGTTCAGCTACCACTTGTTCTGTGCTTTTTGAAAATAAGGTCCCCATTTGTGCACCGAAACTGGGAAACACCCAAAATTAATTGTCACTTTTGAAAATCCAGACAGTCACTGTACTGTCTTAATATTTCCCAGAGATTTAATCTTTGTGGTAGCTATTTCCCTTTGCTGCTTCTTTCTGAGCCACTCATGTAATTTTCTTAGGACCTTTTAGATAGCATAAGGACAACACCTAACACAGACAGTTTGTGTGCCAAGTGTGTGAATTACTGTAAGATGCACATATGTTGGGCTTTTTTCTTTTTTTATGGTTTTCCTTAGTTGCAGTGTGAACTGTCAGACTTAGTCTCCCTCTAAACTGACCTTTACATGTACACTGCAGCAGGCCACACAATTTTTGGTTCTCAGTTGCCCACACTCTTGAGCTTAAGGGATGGTTCTGTCCAGTTTATGTACAGGTTTTGTCCTAATACACAGTCAAGGTGTGGCCAGACATGCATCCCAAACCAGGAACTTGGAGGTGCTGTTGAATCTCCCAGTTTAGGCATAGAGACCCAACTTTTTTAAAGAAAGTTTCAACATGAACAGTAGAGAATATAAATTGGTTTCATTTGTTTTTCTTAAGCAAAATTGCACTATATTAAACATAAGCTATAAGTAAATGATGCAAGATTTTGATGGTGGAGTAATTGATGGTGGAGTCATTTATTTGCCAGACAATTTATTCACAGGAAAATTTAATGTTTGCACGGCTGGTTAGCATGGAAACTTTCTCTGAACAGCTAAGGAAAAAGTCACCCTCAGGAATCTCTTAAGTGCTGGAATGTCAATCTTTGCAGTAAATGTGTTGTGTTCACAACAAATCCAGAAGCACTGCACTGACAAAAGCCATTTCATTTTTCCACAGTGGAGGCATTCCAAGGCATCAGTCTTTGAGCACAACATGCTATGCCTTCCTTTTAGTCAGTAATGTAAGAAGTTTCTAAAGTTAAGGCAATGTTTTCCATGTATTTGCATCCCTGCAAAATGCACAGTAGGTGAACATGGTAATTACATTTTTCATTGATCCTAAGCTCCAAGTTTCCTTGTTGAAGATGTTTAATTAAAAATATAATCAAATAGTCTAATGTGATGATTGTCAAGGCATTCACATACATTTACAAGGCCAAGGAAAATGCTGTCCCAAACAGATGCTCATTAGGAGAGTGAAGAACAAAGAACTAAATCTTCTTTTGAGGAAAGTAAATTGCAATCAAATTTACAGTCTTTTAAGAGAGGCGACTCTCTGGGGAGGAGATTCTATATTCAGAGGCATATTCAAGTACAAGTGTACAGTATTGCCTGGGTATGTAGGTTGGGTTTGAACACATCCCCTAGTCCCACTTCATTCATTCTCTTTCCTTGAATTAATAATGCACCTTTCCAAAAAGTCATATTCCTACACAGAATTCTTTCTGTGGCCTATCCTCAAATACACGAAGACAGATTATATAGTGCCATGGGTTAGGGCCACTATGAATTGACCTGAAGTGTGGAAGCAGAGTTTTAGGATAAAATCTATTACAGATCATTAATACCTATAAAAAAATTCTCTTTCAGTGAGACAGTGACCTGTAGAAAGAGGGGGTGCCGTAGAATGTATAAATGTACAGGGACCAAAATGAGCTCCTGTTGGAAATGTGGATACCAATATAGTCAGTTCATCTTAAAATGTAAGTAGATAGTTATCAACTTAAAGAACTTGTATTACAAGAAAATTATATTTAAATTACATAACTAACAATCTCTCAGATTACTCTAGCCTCTTACTATGTAAATTGGTTTTACTACTCATCTTTATTTTTGTTATGACTTACACAAAGTCCCTGACACTATTAGTTATGGCAGACTAACTTTTATGCTGAGTCCTTAATACTTTAGTTAATGCAAAGCAATTGGTATTTCGCTAGGAAACAGTTAGAGTCAAATATTTTTATTTACTTTAAAGCAACAGTTTTCACAATTGTTTAAAATTTAATTTTTTTCAAACAGAAATTACTCTCTCAGACTATTATTCTGAAAGTTCATGGTCGCCCAGCCTGAATTTGGGGCCACATCTCTGGAGGCATGATTCTTTGAGACTAAAAGTGCTATTTTGTGACTATTTTCTTCCACAGTCTGTCTCCACAAAGGAGGGAGCTACTACAAAAATTCCAGAGGAGCCCACCTGAGAAAAATTGGGCAGGAGACGATGTTTCCTCCTTTAAATGCCTTTATTAAAGTATCAGCTCTTTTAGAAGCAGGCGCCTCAGGAGGGTGGGGTGGCCTCCACCGCAGTGCTGAGAAGGAGGGGGGGCTGGACACTCTGCTGCTGCACACAGCCGAGTGGGGAATTAGCCTCCCCCCTCACGGGAGCATGCTCCCGACAATTCCAGCCCAATGTAATTTCCACTGCTGAGTCGGATGTTCAGATTGCTCTTCTGGTCACGGCGAGATCTAAAGGTCCTGGTATCAATTGGCTTGTACTCTTCAGTCTTCATGGTTATTATCCTTTTTGTTTTAAGTTGTTGTTAAAGAGTCTTAATTACTGTTTGTTTTGGAAGTTGTCCCGATTTTCCTGAGGTGTTGCATCCTGGGATCTTTAATTACCATAAGGGGTGTTAGAGTAGGAGACGGGGGGCAGGGGGGTTGAGATAGCCAGGCCGAGTAGAGAGGTGTAGGAGTCTTACGTTGCCATGGAAACGACATTCTTGCTTGACAGGTCACGATATATTACAAACATGAGTACAAAGAGTTTTTAACATCTAACTTTACAATTCTATAACTAATATAACTAATACTTTCTAAATTTATACTTTAACTTTTAGGAGTTGTTTTAAACTTTATTTTTCACACACCGGGGAAGCTCCAACCCCACTGCACAAGTGGGCAGTGGGTTTCCACAGTGGATTTCACATTGGAATTGGAAAAAGAAGTGTTAATTAAAAAAAAGAAAAAAAGGCGAACACCCCCCCAACTTTTCACCTCATCAAGTGGATCTTTCCCTCACCAAAGTTTGTCTGACAGCTATGAACAATCGGCAGTATTTGAAAGCTTTGTCATTAAGGCTTTTGTTCAAGTTTGCGGAACAAGACTTCCAGCTGCAGTATCATGGTCTGGAAGCAGCCAGATCATCCCCAAGGTAAAAAAAAAAAAAAAAAAA
>JANPWX010000437.1:906737-1031246 GCA_024734555.1 Trochalopteron elliotii
GGCTCCCGCTCCGAGCCGGACAGCGATCCCGGCGGCGGCCTCCGCCGAGCGGGGCTTTCCCGGAGGGATGGGGGCTCTCCCGGAGCGATGGCCGCCGGTGGGCGTGTGAGCGCCTGGCTTCGCTTCTCGGATCGCGGCGGGGCCGGGGCGGGGTGTGGGAGAGGTGAAGAAAGGCCGCAAGCAGCGGCGGGGAATGTTGGTGCTCCCACCGGGACTTCCAGCCTGGGTCCCGTGGGGTCGAGCTGGGCGCTCGGTGGCAGCGGGACACGCTCTGCCGGTCGAGAAGGGCTGCGGTTTGCCTGCGCCAGCCCAACAAAGCAGCCCCCGCAGCCCTCGGACTTGTTAACAGAGAGGAAACTTTTTCCTCATTAACGTTTTCGGAGGAGCAGAAATGAAGGATAAATCTGTTGGCCGGTGATGAGAAATAGCGTAGGTTTCATTGGCTTTTTATCTCCTAGCAATCGACACCTCCGCAGACCGCAGGATAATCTCCCTCATATTCTAGATTGTGTCATGCTCTTTAAATTGCATGTTTAAAACAACAAAGGCAGTGACTTCATAGGGAACCGCCAGGAGCTGTTCTGTACCCCTCCTGTTTACTGGGGAAACATTTGGGAACCGGTTTGGTTTTGTAGGTAGGATCAGAAGTAAATGTAGGACATGGAAACTGTAAGGTTGGTTGCAGGTAATCTGTGTCTAGCCATCTTATTAAGGTGTGAGTTTTGGAGAAGGGAATATGAAAGTCTTTGCATGTGGAACTAGCTGGGGCAGTAACTGTGATCAGTTCCTGAAACCTTTTCAGGGAAGAGGACGTGTTTTGGGAAACTGTGCAGCAAAACTGGGTCAAAATACACAGACGTTTTCCTGAGGGTTGAACCTCATGTGAGAAAGCTGTCATTGAATATATATATATACACACATATATATATAAATATATACACTGAGGTGTCATGATTCCCAGGTCATTTGTTTGGGCTCAGGTTGGGGAAATGATGACATTTAGTACCCATTCCAGAGCAGGGCTGCTGTTGGTGTTCACATTAAGCATCAGGCCTCTGACCAAACGTCACCCGTGCAAGTCTGTCTTTGGATGGCCAGAAATAGGTTTTAAATACATTTCTGCAAGAGTTAGAATCATCCACGATAGAGGTACAAATGAGAAAACAAACAATTTGGGTCTTGTGCAAGAAGTACTGATGAGGAAAGAGTAAATCTAGTTGGAGGATCCTTTGGTAGTGCAGTTACAACAGAATTTGCTACCACTCCTGGTGCTATCAATGGGATATATCTGTTCAGCTCTTCACATGCGGCAGATGTGTTTCACTTGGAGTGTCTCTTCTTTATCTGCCCATAAGCATGTCTTTCTATGAATAGTTCTAGAATTTAAGCAGTAACTTAAGGAAAAAAAAAGAATGGCAGCAAGAGAGAGAAAAATATACATTCTAACTTGTAAAGATACTTTATTACTCATTTTCAACCTAACAACCCTGTTTGGTGAGTGGAAAGGCACATAATGTATTCCTTCCATAATGGGACTTCTGGGTTTTTTTTCTTTTGCTGTGCATGATTAAAAAAAAAAAATGAACCTTATCTAGATTAGGGTTTTTATATTGATTTTTTCCTAATCAGAGTGCTGTGGCTTTTTTTAAGTTGAAGCTGCAGTAAAAGTAAACACTTTTGAATATACCAGATGTAAAAGGTGACAGGCTGTATCACAGGGTGTTGTTCTAACAGCATAATTAAAAAAAAAAAAAATCTCTTAATTCCAAGACTGTTGTTGAGTGGAATTGAAGGCTCTGAGAATCACAGGCTCTAGGACATTTGAGTGGATGGAAGAGCAAGGAAGCATCTGTGTGAAAAGGTGGGACAGAATGTTAAAGCGTAAGTGAGTACACTGCATGTATTTTCACCAGGATAACAAAACCTGGTGAAAGGATGTGACCCAATAGTCTATTTATAGCTTCAAAGGCCTTTGAAAGTAAAAATGGACTGTGTGGATGAGTGGTAAATAGCCACCGTGACTGGTCATCATGAGCTGGTGATAACTTGTGCGTAGCATTGTCACTTTCAATGCCTTGAAGGGAAGTAGTGGAGAAACCTAAGAAAGAGAGAAGATTGTGTTCCTGAGAGTGGGAAGCAATCAGGACACAAATGTTACCTGTTCTGGTGGCAGGAAATTGTAGTGTCTTTGCTTCTTTTCCCTTTATGGTGGGATTTTTTCAGCCACGTGGTTCGTACAGACTGACTATCACAGAGAAGGCCTGAAAGTAAACATGCAGTTTTTCAGCTGTTCATTTTTTGAAGAGCACAGCAGGGCAAATATTCTTATTTTTACATGTGGAAAACAAATTCTTTGGCACATAGCTATTTTTCTCCCAACCAAATGCAGGTATGAACAATAATAATTAGTGGTTGTATGGTACAATAAATCTTCAAAGTGCCTTCAAATCTTAATCAGCAAACCTTAATAGCATGCTATTCCTGCAAGGGAGGTAAGTAATTAGATAAAATGAGACTGGGCAGACTCTTAAATGGAGTTTATTGTTGAAGTGCCTGTCAGTTTCACAAAGCTCTTCTTTATCACTGAGGTCTCTGAATACTGCCGTACTTAAATGGCCTCAAATATTTATATGTTGAAATACACGACATTATGGCCCAGAGGGCCTTGTTAATATTGACATTCTCTTGTTCAAAGTTCTTCACAGTGAAGGAAACCTTGCTCTCAAGAGCCTCTGTAGTGATTGCTCCAGAGCACCTGTGAAGACTTATTAACCTGAACAAGAGTAAGGTCAGCTCTTTAAGGGAAATGATTTCCTTTGGAAGAGCTTTCCAGTTTACTTGTGTGACAAGCCTAGAACATTTAGGCCACTGATGGTAAAACTTAAAGTGATTTTGCCAGTAGTTTGTTAAACCTAAGACCATTAAGTATTGTTGCATTTTTGGAAGGAGTGTTGGTTATTGGCTCAACAGTCTGTCACTTTTTTTTTTTTCCTCTGCTTACAGAAAAAATTGACTAGAATTTTACTGTTTCAGAGTGAGCTAGTCAGTGAGACTAAAAGATTGAGAAGCAAGTCTTGGTGTAGGATGTCATGGTACAGGAAATATTTGTAAGCAGTTGCCCCAAGCTGTTGTTTACCATGGGACAAGCGTGGATGGAAAGCTGTGAATACCAGGGTAAGTTAATGTTGTATGTCGCCAGTTAACTATTAATGAAATCTGTGCATCTGTAAAGAAGGGTGGAACTTCTGAAAGAAGTGTTTCCCAGCCCCACCTCCTCCTGAAGTGCAGAGAAGGAAGCTGGCATTTACAGATGGGAAGGGCACAAGGCGACTCTTTGGTGCCGTTTTTATTTTCATCTGGGCTTCCCTTTCTCCTGTGCCACTTAAATACCTGGTGAGGAACCAGGCATATTCTTTGTGCATCATTAGTTATTAAAATGCTTTCATAAAAGGCAATTAATTGAGTAGGTTGCCTTGGGACATTGATATGTCCTGTGAATTTGAAATCCAATTGGTTAGGATAGAGATCTGCTCCAGTTGCGACACTCTGTAGAAAGAATAACAGACGTGGGAAGGCTTTGTTCTCAGGGTTTCATCTGTCCTTTATCTTTTATGTGTAAATTTAATACACCACAGAAATGTCTGCAAGTAATATGTCAAGAATTAAAGGAGGCCTGGTATTAAAACTGCTGATTTTTGATTGCTGGTATTTATAGGGAATACAGTAGTTTTGCAGGATGTTGAGTATTATTAAGGATTTGCAGGTGGTAGGGTAATTAATGTCAGATTTAGGACTAGGTGCTGTGTTAACTCCTGGTTCCTGCTTCAAACAATTGGTCATTAAATTAGTGAGATGGAACACTTGGAAAAGAGAGGAAAGCTTTATCTTGTGTTTAGCAGCTAAAATTAAAGCTTGGGGAGAAGAACTAACTGACCTAAAAATGTTGAAAATTGAAGAGCACAGTTTGGAACTGAACACAAACCTCTTCATGGACTAATATGATGCTGTCAAAAACATCATGCTTTTTTAGCAGACTCTGAGACTTTTGTGTGCTTCTGCCTTGTCAGAGGAAGGACATGGTTTTCTGGGGTTTCACAGTTTCTGTATTCAACTCTGGCTAAAAATTTTGTGTGTGTGTTTTTCTTGGAGGTTGTCTCCTTAAAGAGCATTTGTCTGTATCTGTGGGAGAAATATGAGTGGGAACATTCTATAGACCCGGGTGAAATTTTTGAAAGTGAATCTGAAAATGGCTTTCATGTGGTGCTAACATCTTCTCTTGAGTATTTGTACATAGTGTGGGTATTGGCTTCAGGCATGTGCAGAGGAGCACATTGAAGATGGTGTATCTGAAGTCTGGTTTATTTAGAAAAGTAGATCTGAAGCTGGAAGTCTTTATGGGTGACTTTTCTTGAGCAATGCTGTTGCAGGTGACTTATATTTGTGCTGCAAGCTTGAAATTAATGCTGAACTTGTTAGGAAACACTCCTGTTTACTTCTCAAGTAAAAGAACTTAAAAGGAGGTTTTTTCCTATCAGACTTCTCCTTGAAAGCGAGTTTGTTTGTTGAGGGGAGAAGGCTGTTAGAGCACACAAATTCCTAATTTTTGATGTGCTTTTCATCATAATGAAAGCTGGATAAATCAGTGGAAATACTAGGTTCTTGTGTGTTTCATATCCAGTTTCACAACAGCTGGTAAAGCTTTTTTGGCTACATCTGTATGTGTTATGGATGCAGCTGATGTTCTCTAGCAGGCAGATGACAGTAATCTTCTAGGCACACTCCAGGATATCCTTGTGTGTTGGAATCTTAGCACCATGCTGTGTGCTCTATGAAAATGACAATAAATACAAGTTCATTGCAGTAGCATAATTATGCCAATGTTGTTGAAATTGTTGCATTTTTTGATGACTTAAGTGCTGTTTCAGAATTGGCATTGAAAGGCAGATTAGTTAATGTAAATTTTGTGGTAAAATTGCATGCTTGGAGATGGAAGCTTCTCTGAGTCTTGTGTCCATTCTATAATCTGTCTTTACTTTTATTCATGTAACAGCCAGTGTTCTGCTCATGTAGTGAGCAGGCCCTTAAAACCTGTTAGGGAAAAAACCCAAGGAACTGAGTGCAAAGGTTTTCTAAGTTACTGCTGAGTACAGACAGAACACAGTTTATCTCATAATCTCTTAGGGGTATAGACACTCTTCATTTGCAGCTTCTTGTTTGCACAGGGGAATTGGTTCCCAGTGGTTAATTTTATGTTTCAGGTGAGGATTTTTCCCTTTTTAATATTAATTTCTTCAGGATCTCAATGGCATGTGCGTGTTGCACTGTGTTTTTTTCCAGTTTTCTGATAGACATGAACGTAGGGCATAAAAATCCACCCCAATAAACCTGTGACACACGTGGTTCCAGGCTTTTCTTAGGGTCACCAGGGAAAGGTAATAGGACTTGAGTCATAAAACCGTGTCTGTTTTACCCTGTAGAACATTGCTGTTGAAATATTAACTACAAAATTTCAAACTCTTATCAGCCTTCTTTGGTGTTGAATGTGTTCCATCTTTCTTGATGGGACTGTTGACTTTTTCTGTTAATCACTTTTATATATTGTTATCTTAAAACATGAAATGGACTAAAGAGAAAGCTAAATTAAAGTCTGAAACTTCAGCTGTTAGAAATAGTTGTGCTTCCTGGCAAAGTCATGCCTGGTTTAAATGATCATAGGTTTGGACTTGGATATTGCTTTAAGCAATAGAGGGGTAAAAAAATGAAGTATGTGGATATTTAACCATATCATATGTAGACAGTCCAACTTTTCTACCTAGTTTGCTCATCATGGTATCAGTGCTGTAAAACATCTTGCTGTTTTTTTCTTCTCTCACCACAGTTCATCAAGGGTCAGCATTATGTTATTACCGAGTTTACCCATTTCTCCCTTCACAGAATGTAGTGTTTCAACAGAGAAAAGTTAGCAAAGGGAAATGGAGCAGAAATTTTGCCTTTTAGTACCTTTACTGTTAAATCAGTAGGTGGGAAATCTCCTCCTAGTGCTTAGGATTATGCCCAGTGGAATAATAGCTCTCTTTTCTCAAGTCAGTGCAATGAATTGACTTGGGAGTTTGAATCCCAGGCAAGCAAATGGTCGATATGATGGTCCAAGTGCTGCTTTTTAATGTCAGTGAGGAACAGCACATGTGTTGCTTCGAGAGACATGTCTGTAGTACGTGTCACTGTCTGGACAATTGTGTGGTTAGGTTTATGTGGAGCTATCCTTCCAGCAGCCTAATTAAAGACTGTGTGTAACTTCCTTAAATGGGATGCTTCAACAGGTGATAAGTGCTGGTTTCTCCTTCAGAGGCTTTGTTATAGTATTTCTTTCAAGTGCCTTAGTGTGTTTTAACTATTTTTCAGTGATTGAGGTGCATTTTCTTTTTGTTCTTCTGAAGTCAGTTGGCTTTCAACTTCTGTAAGTCTTGAAATTGGACTTCTTCACATTAATTTGACATTTAGGAAATAAGAGAGTACTGTAATAAGAGAGTACTGTATGCATGCAGTACTTATGCAGAGATTTATTTGTTAATAAGCTCCCTGTGCGCTTTTTGGTAAAGGATTTGTCTTGGGTAGGTTTTCTAGGAGGAAAGAGATTATGTCTGGCCTTCATGGAGTCTGTATTTTAGAGTTTTCATCTATCTTCAATCACCTTTTCTGTTCTTAGACCAGTGTCTTGCACCTGAAGGGCTTTCCTCAACCATTGGGGACAAAGCCTCAGAAACACTTGCACAAACATTCAGCTTATTAATTAGTGTTAGAAAACTGCACAGAAAGTGGCAGCAAAATAACAGCACATCTAATAATCCACTGAAATATTTTTTAAAAAATGTTGTCATCTAGGGAAAACTTAAATTTTGATATTTTCTCATAAAAACAACTTTGACATTTATGGTTGGCATCTGAATTGATACACCCTGAAGAACGATGAGACTCTCCCTACTAACTTCACTGGACATTTGAGTGGGATGAAAGTGCAATGCAAATGCTATTGACATCCTTATTGATACATAACATTGCAGCAGACATGCAGCGTTTGTCTGTATGTCAGACAATTAATAGTGCTCTGTACAAGAATAGCAGTTGTGGGCTGTTAAATGGCTTGTGTCTGAGAAAGGAAGAAATTATTTTATGAGGTAGCAAGAATACCTGTACATCACCTGGAAAATTCTGACCTAGAAGTTCTAGCTCATGAAAACTGTTAGAAAACCATTATTTTTTGGAGGAGCACACAGTCTGGAACAAAAGGAAAGTGGGGTAAAGAAGCAGGGGAGAGAAAGAAAGGGTTGGGTTCAGTCAAGATGTGCTGGGACACTTCCAGTTCCCTCTAGTTCAGGTTTATGGGCTTTGCAGGAATGTCCTTATCTCATGTGCTGGTGGTGGGGGCTTCCATGGGCTGAGGTTTCTTCCTCATCAAGATTGGGACGAGTTTTCAGACCTTCACAGCTGCAAGTGCTTTTGTTCCCAGCTTAGTGGTTATGTTTAAGGTCTTCAAGGGTTAATAATTATCTGATTTCTATCTTGTGGTTTTTTAGTTGTTTGTTTTCTTGTTTTCATGTAGGTTTTTTAGAACTATTTATCCTCTTACCCCTTTTTATTTGTAAGGTTGTTCAGACTGAAAATCAGAAGTTTATCTGGGAAGTCTTGTTATAGTGGCCTATTTAATAAGATTTGCAAGAAATATACACTATAAGTTTTAGAGGAACCCCAAAACTTTAGACTTAGATTTCCTGAAAGAGGTTTCTTCTGCTGCTATAATCTGACAATGCTTAGCAAAGCAAGCTAATAGTAAAGAACCTTAAATTTTGAGCAGCTTCTTTTTTCAGTGTGCCCTGTCATTGAATCCCTTGAATGACCTTAATAAAGAATTTAAAGATTATCTGATTATAAAAGATTTGCTAGCTGGCAGTGCTGAAAGTTTGTTTCATCAGAAATATAGACTAATTTATTGAGTGGCTTTGCAGTTAGGTTATCACATGTGTGGAACAGCCAAATCAGCCTGGAGCTTTAAGCACATGGGCTGACATGTAGAACTGAATTACTGAAATAGCTGTGTAAAGCTCCTTTATGTCAATTTAAAATGTGTGTGCTCATCATGATTGGCACAAGACTTGGGTGTTTCAGAAGTGTGATGCATTATAAAAATTGTCTTCTTTTAAAATTACTTTTGTTTTTAGAGTTTTTCTGATACCATTGTATCACGTTAGTTTGTTTCAATCTATTGGCAAACAGTTTTGGTAAGAATCATTTTTCTGGTTTTCCTTGAGCTCTGATCCAGTTCTGTCCTCTGTGTATTTGAGGAATGTGGTGTGTAAAGGAAGAAAACTTTAAGCTGGGTTTTTGTTGTTTTGTCACAAAATACTAAGGAAAATCCTAGAAATGGTTTTATAATAATTTAGAAATTTTATATCCATGAAATGCCTTAAGAAGAAAAAGTATTTAGTATGCTGGAAGATTTATTCCTTTTGTTGGAAGAAACCATTTTCTGTTCTTTTTGATAGCTGCAAACATTTACTGGTGTTTAGTAAAAGTCTGGCATCTTCAAGGCATGACTGGGTCCTTCAAGACCTTTAGCATGTTCTTTTCTAGTGAAATTTGAGAAGTTTCTGTTTTACAGCAAACAAAAGAAAATACTCTTTGTGAACTGCCTAATTGCAGCTGTGTTACTGGAACAAAATGTCATGTGGAGTGAAAGTGTAAATGTGCTCAGAAGGGGATTAGAGAAGTTAACAGAACACAGACCATTAGTGACTATTAGATTTGACTGTGCAGCTTGAGCTCAGGAACTCAATAAACTGCTGATTGCCAGCAAAGGGGATGGGAGAGCTGGCCTGATCCAGTTTAGTACTTCTTGTATTAAAAACATTACTTCAGTTTCTGAACCCACAGAAATGGGAAGCTCTAGTCAAGTTCTCAAACTGAGAACGTTTTTAAACCCTTAGGAAAAAAAAAGCCCAAAAGCTTAATAAGAAATCTTTTGTGATCTGCCTCTGAAGCTCATGTGTGTCCACATGGGCTTGATTTGATGTTGAGAGAAAAACAGCTGTCTGGTTCCAGCTGCAATTTCTTCCTGGTTTTTTCATCCTTTGTGTCATGGGATGTGTATTCCCTTTTGTTTAGATTGCTTAAGGAGGGATTCATTGATGGATGGTCAAGTTATCAGGGGAATTAATTTTCATGCATATGACTTTAGAGTAAAAATAGCTGGTCAGGAGGAGAGGAGAAGACAGGAACACTTCAGTGATATCACAGTTTAGGTTGTAATTTTAGTTGTTGAATAAGAAAGTGAAAATATACTACTGGGTAAAATGGTAAAATATGGAAGTAAACTGTCATTTTAAATGGCGTCACGTGAAAAGTACAACAAAAACCAGCTTGTAGAGACATAAATAATTGTATTCCTTTTACAGATGAGAAACATACTACTTAAGAAGGGAAGGTCATTCTGTATAAGAAGAGGCATTCTTTTTGCTCTTGCTTCCCTCAACACCAGATTCTTGTGCCCTGTTGGATACTACCATGTGTGCTGTGTGTGCTCTTCGGCCTTGCACAGGATAGTTGAAAAGAGCATTTTTCAATACCAAGCCCTTAGTTTTGTGATATTGTCACACACTGAAGGAATTTTTGTCTTCAGCTACTCAGTATTAGTGAGCAGAATAGAATCAGTAAATTGAATTTAATGTGCTATGTGGGAATTTCCCTGGTGCTTGCACAGTGCAGAATATAGTTTGCAATGTTATAGACAATATTTTTGTGCTTGACGTTAACTGAACTCTTTGATATACACATTAATTATTGCTGATTCTGTCCCACCCATTGTTGAGGATATTAAAGAGCTGAAGATCACAGAATTTAAACTTTTCACCCTAATATGACCTGCTGGTTGGGAAGTCTGCTGCTGATGCAAAATCTGTTTGTTCTGCTTCCCTCTTCAGTGGTTTTGGAGAAATGGAAGAGAAACTATTGCCTGTCTAGACTTTAATAGGCTTTATATATATATCTTTACTTTTTATGTAGACAACATTCATTTCAAGGCTTATGATGTATTTTCAGTGATAGGCTATAAATGCCAGCTAAAAAAAAAACTACCTAGCAACAGACAACACAGTGTTTGTGCCAGGAAGTAATATGCATCTAAAAAGAACGGTTGCTTTTTACAATAGTTTTGGAACCTCAAGGTATAAAGTCTTCCAACTCTTTTCAAAGAATTTGTGGAATTCAGATTTTGCTGTGTGAAAAAAGCTTTACTTAGTCACCAGCAGGCTCCTGGGTATATAGAGCAACTGTAAATTGTGTGTGACTTCTGGGTTGGGAAAGTTTGGGTTTCCTTCACCTTCCTTTTTTCCCCACTCCCATCTACCAATGGGAGAAATTGGGTTTTTTTATTACCTGTTTGTAGATTGATGGTGTAAAATCAAGGGTGAAGTCTTACAACAACTTCTATACAAGTAATTATTGTGAAAGATGCCTAGAAAATGGGGGAAGTCACTCATCAGCATGGTAGGAAGAAAAGGCGAGGTTAATGCCAGCTGTCTTCAGTTAAATTTTTTGCCAAAGCTCAAAATTTTAATCTATACCTTTTAAAATGCAGGCTGTGAATGGTTCTATACATTTATTTCCCCCTGAATAACTGGTTTAATATTCAGTGTCTAGGTACATGGATTAAAAATGGTCAGTATTGTAAAACCAAGTGGTAAAGCAGTTTTTTGAGGAAAAAGTACCTTTCTTCTGGAATTGATTAGTAATGGTCCACTGAATCCCTTAATTTTGCCAGCAAGGCTTGGTATCTATAATGATTTTTTAATTTCTTTTTCTTGTGTGAAAGTTGCTCATGTTCCTGACTGCTCCTTTGTCTGTAAGCTGGGTATTTCTTCCTTGGCTAAAACAGCCTGTGTGTGCTTTAGTGCAGGCACACTCTCTGTTCTTCTCTCTCAACTCTCTGATGAAGTCTTGGTTCCAGCTTTTGTGCACAGTGAGGAATCTATGGATAACTTCCCACTGTGGGCTAAGATAATACATATTCCTGTCTCTAAGATTTCCATCTCATGACTGTAAAATTTTGTTTCTCCCTTTTTATTTTTCTTCCCTGCCTCTTTACGTTAATAGCAAATTGGGTATTTCTGTAAGTGGTGAACACTTGATGCTAATCATTGATTGCTGCTACTACTTTTTGTCAGGTTAAGTGTGTATGCATCCTGAGGTAAACCAGTACAACTGGTCCAGTTTGATAAACTCTCATTCAAATTCAGTATTTTGTAAGCAAAGCTTCTGGGAGGATGTTTTGAAACTACTGGTAAAACATTTGAAAGTTTTGAAATCTGTTTCAGACTACTCTCCAAGTGGTGTTTTTTGAGTGTTATATTTCTGAAATTTCTATGTGATGTGTGAATGCATAATCTTTAAAGTGTTTAGTTAGCAATGAAGGATGGAAATGGGAATTCAAGAGGTTCAGCCCATGTTTTTTTCCACAGAGATCTGTGAATTATTTTTTAAAGCTGAATTTTCTCCTAGGAGTTTGTGCCCTACTGAAAGCGTCAATAGTACTCTTTAAATAACACACTCATTTTCTGAAGTTTCCAAGAATAAAATTGAAATACTAAATTCAGGACTGGAAGAAAATTTGGATTGCTGCTAGAGTTCTAGGCCTGCATGGAAATACATGTTGCTATATTGTATGCAGGCTAGATTATATAAGACTTGAACTCCAATGTTTTCAAGGGAAGTTTTGTTTGTTTGTTTTTGGGGGGTTTTTTTTTGGTGGTTTTTTTTTTGTGTCAGTTAGGTGTTTCTGTTAATTTTGGACAGTTGTAGTTAGTTTTGTTGGGTCTCCATGCAGTTACAGTTAGAGAGTTAAGCAGCTGTACACAGTAACATCAAATTGACTGTGAGGGCAGCAAGAATTGATGCATTCTTTAACTGGTCTAACTCCCTTTGATCCAGTTGTATGAATAAAAGATTCAAGTGCTGTCATATTATCCTTCTATTCTCCTTTTACTTAATCCCTCACTGGGCAGTGGCTTCAGAGATTAATGTGACCTTCTGCTTGGTTCTGTTCCAATACAGCAAATATAATTTGTATGTGGGCAGTACCTGTGTATGTCCTCAGTCTGACTAGCTTTCCATTACTATTCATAGGAATGTTCTTCAAAGAAAAGGGAAGAAGGATGATGCTGTGAATCACTTCCCTCTCAGTTTCTAGGCCTGTAGAGGAAAAGTTTCTGCAAGTTTGCCTTTGTTATGCAGCCCAAGGGTGTAATATGGCTTTTTGTCCTCCTAATATGAATGTTTATCATCCAGACAAAGCAAAACTTCCCAGAACTCTGGGGTTTCTTTAGTGGTAGCAGGTTTGGTATTATGTCATGGGAGGAGGTGCTGCTGTCTTGTTTTTCCTGTTTTTTTGGCAATGCCATCTTCTGTACCTTGTTCTGTCCTGTAATCTCTCCAAGTACCAAAACATTATGGAGTGCAGATAGTGATCAGATGGAGTTCTTTGTCCATTCTGGTGTGTGAAGCTAAATCAAATCTGTTACATCACTATCTGTTTGTCTTTGCTGTAGATCAGGCAGTCTGTTTTGTGTGAAAGGTCTGCTGAGAAGTTGTAGAAATCACTCTTGCAGTTTTTCATGCTGCTGTCAGATGATACTGAAGCTTATGCTCTTTCTGGTGAGAGCCTTTCTTTACACTTCAAATCCCATTCACTTTCTTGGCACAGAAACCATAAGCTTGGTAAGCATTTGAAGCTGGGCAGAAACAACAAGTAGATGAATGTCTTGTGAAAGAGAAATGCCAAGTTTTCCCACCTAACAGGAAAAGGACTAATAATCTCACCACCTTTGAGGGCAGTTAGGCCATGGAGAATATCGTGGCTGTAGGACTGAATAAATCATGTGTAACCACTGAATTTAAGATGAATCATAAATTGGGTGTGTGTTAGAAATTTATTCAAGGGGCAGTATAGTCAATTTAACAATTGTTCAGTTCTAAACACATACTGAATCATGCAGCATATAATTATATATTTTTCTGAAGTGTGGGGAGCAGAGCGGCAGGCTGAGGGACTCAACTGGTCAGGTTCTGATTAACTTGTATGATTTTGGCACCAAGCCATATGTGCTGTGTCAACTTATGTTTTGAAGGAAGATCATGATTTCCTAACCATAGGCATTCCAAGTCTTCAAGTGGCTTTGTCTGCTAATTAATCTGGAGCTAAAACCTCCTAATTGAAGGATTTAAACTAGATGGTATAAGCTGCTCGGGAAGGTTTTGGCCTCCATAAAGAGCTCATTTAAAAAGCAAACTTCTATGACCAAAAATCTTCATGTTTTATGTGGAATCTTTGAACTGCTGGCTCTCTCTAGACATACTGCTAAATAGTTGTCACACAGAATATAATGTTCTCAAGAATTGGTGTATACCATGTCTGAAGAGTTGAGTGGGAAAAAAAATAGGTAAATTTTGATATATGCTATCAGTTGCAGGAAATAGATCAGCTGTGGATGGTTGGATAAAGCAAATCTGCCTTTAAAATCCAGTTTTTTCAGTATTTGCAAGATGGTGGTGGATAATGTGCTTAAAGACCCTGCTAATAATAGATTTAACTGAGAAGTTGAAGAACTTTGGAAATACGGAAGTATGAAAACATCTGCAGCAGATAATTCAGAATTTAGGGAAATCCTATAATGAACCCATAGGGAATAATATCCTTCATTTAAGCTTGTCTTCCATTTTCTGGGCAGTGGGTCTGTTTCCCAGCATGGAAGAGTACACAGTATATTTTCTGCTCACTCTTGGATTTCTAAGTGCTCTGCAAATTGGTTACTCGTTGGGAGTGTATGTGCAGAGAAAAAGCCCAGCTTTAGTCTTAAATTCATTTCTTTATGCTTGAGTATGGAAGGAAGTGGAGAAAGAAGGGATCTGCACTCTGAGAGGACAAATGATCACCTGATGATGTGGAAACAGTTTCAGTGGGACGAGTAGGTGTTAGGCAGAAGAAGAGATCTCCACATTTGCACTGTGTGCATTTAACTCAGAGGTCTGGTATCTCCTATATCATGGTTTAACTGAATACTGTTTCATGTAGGGCATGTTGGACCTTACTGGTAGGTCACCTAAATCACCTTACATAGACAGGCTCTCAGTTACTGGGGGAAAAACTGAGATGTATCCTGTTCAAGGAAAATTTCCAACAGTCTGCTCTTCAGCTCAGCATCACTTCAGGAAAGGGAAATATCTTTCCTATCACTTGAACAGCAGTTGAGTGCTTTCAAGAAATAGCAGTTGAATAGGTTCTTTTTTCCCTGAAAATTACTTGCTTATGGAGAAAAGGAGGTGCTGTGAAGTCTCTTAGGAGGACAGGGGTTTTTAAAGGTGATGAATACTTTTGAAGTTCTTTGCAGGAAATGGTTCTACCCTGTAAGACTTGCTGGTGCTACACTTGCAATACTCTGTGGGTGTGGAGTGAAGAGCTGGTTTCTGGACAGATGGAGGTCTCTTATTGGAGTTGCAGCCCATCTGCTGGTATCAAATCTGTTTTTCCAAATGCCTACAGAATCTTATTTAAATCTCCCTTGGGCAAAACCTTTAATAGGCTTTAGGGACCCTCTAACAAGGCTTTCAGGTAGTTCATGTTGACTTCTCAAAACAGGTCAGTGTTCCTGCCCATTCGTAGCTCTCTTTGTCCTTCAGGGTTTTTCTCTTGTCCTTCAGCAGAAACTTAAAACAAAAGTGAAATATTTGGTCCATATGGAGTATATGCATGCACCCACACATTTTATATAGGTAGTGGGTAACACATGCATGTGTGGGGACATGCACACTCTTTCTCAACATGTGTGGGCACTGTAAAAAGCACATCCTTCCTGAGAGCTGACAGAGATGAATTGCAGGGAGCCAGGTATGTAATGGCACTTGCCAGTGCTTCTCATTTCCTTAGAATCAGCTTGCCTTCGTTTGAGGCAGCATGGACAAGTCAAATCCAGCCAGCTGCCTGATGACATCTCTGCCATTCCCTTGGAGTGTTCGTGTTTCCTCATGAGGCAGTTGTGCTTCTCAGTTGGAAGTGTATGAAGTTGCTTCATAAGATTAGTCACTGATTACCCGTGCTTAAATCTTTGTAAAGGTTTTCCCTTTACAACCTTATCCACCTAATAGGAGGATAATATATCACAGACATTTTAAATTGTATTGTTGTGCACATAAAAATTATAAATCTTGCACCTTGTACTACTGTGTCTGAGTAGAGAGGCTCTCTGTCTGAGAGCAAAATTACTTTTTTTCTTCTCTTACAGAAGAGTGAAGAAAATACAGTACTCTTCGAATAAGACTTGATATTTGCTATTGTGCTTGAATTAGCATTTATTTCAACTTACAGGAAAGCAGAGCAAGAATCTCTCATCTTATGCTGTGGTCCTAGAGACATAGATCTTGTGTGTACAGTTCTTGACAGCTAAAATGTAGGCCTCTGTTCCATCCTGTCTGTTTTTCAGGCTAGAAATTCAGACTTTCACAATAATAATTAGTCATCTTTTGTGTGAATAATAGCTTTACTCCCAGACAGGTGAGTTCACAGATAAGATATCCACAGTGTCATTTATCTGCAGACCTTGTAATGTTCTGTTCCTTCTGTTCCTTATGCCATATCTCCTTTTTTTTTTTTCTGAAATGAATGTAAGAAATTATAACTGTCTGAGAAGGCAACACACTTCTGGTTTTTTTTCTGCAACTCCTCAGTGTCTGTGGTGTTTCCTGTGTTGTAGGGCATATGTAATTGCTTAAGGAATTTTCCAGGAGCTGGGAATATTGCTTTTTTGAGCATCATCTTCAGTCAAAGACTGAAGACTTGGTGCATAATGAACCCTCCAGATGATCTTTCTCCATCAGTAATTGTTTGGACTCATCAACTATTTTCACCAAGTCACAGGCAAGAAAAAAAAAATGTGTGTGAGGATGTAGTTCAGCTTAGGGCATTGGGTAAGAAAGCCATTGGAGTATTTGTAAGAAATGGGTAGCTGCAGAAGATGCTGCCTGGGTAGTAACTTTTAAATTTGTTGGAATTTTTTTTATTAATTTTCGTAGCAAAATCCACACAAATCCATGCAAGTGCAGGGTGATCCATGTGGGAGTTTGTTAGCTCTTAAATTAAATGTGTGCTTAAACAAAAAAATCCTGGTGTTGTAGCAGTGCAGCTCCTTTACCTGTATAGACCTGAGGTAAAGCACTGCTGGAGGAATCAGATGCAGGTAGGTGTCATTCAGACTTGATTCTGTTGTTCAGGCAGTTTTATCTCCATTATCGAATATTATTTCCTTTCCAGGCAGGGCATGAGGTAGCTGTTAGTATGAACTGTCCTCTGAATTCCAGGATTGTTTTCTGGTTGAGTACACAAGTTAGCAGCTCTCCTTCTCATGAGTGTGTAAGGATGCTGCTTCCAGATGAAGAACACAAACCTTATTTCTGAATCCAGTGCGTTTTTCATGAGTATCATAGATGAGGTCATTTTTAACTATGGAAAAACTGCTTTGATATGCCAGAGTGGTATATCTTTTATGCTAATTTCTTTTTCCAAAATGTCTGGTAATAGTCAAATAGCCTTATATCTGAGGCTGACAAAGATTGTAGGTCCACCTTTCTCCCATGAAAGGAAGAAATCTCAAAACCCAAGCAAACCTTGCAGTTTACTCACCTTAACAACCTAAAAAGCCACTTGTGGAAGGATTGGATGTGAATATATAAAGATTAAAGTCAAGCTTTGAAATAACATATGGTAGGGTCAGTCTTTATACTTCTTAAGAGTATTTTGACTTCTACATTACTTAAAAATATACTGCAAACCTGGCACTTTTTTTTATGGCTAAGGTTGGTAGGTGCTAATGATTCCCTTCTCCTGCCCAGTATTTTAGCACCTTAACCTACTATTTTTGTACCTGTCTGAAGGACTTTTGAGTGCCACATCCAAGAAAGTCACTTGGCTTAATTTTTTGCTGATCCAATGTGCTGCCTTTGTGACACTGATTATTACATTACTTCAAAGGAGACTGCCTTACCAAGGAGAGGCAATTTTGAAGGAAGATACCATTCTCTGTTACTGATACTGAAAGGATTCTGACAGAATCTGAGCCCTTTGGTACTAGAGAATTTGTCTGATGTTGTAAAAGTTATCACTTCATTACCATGGAGAGGCCTTAAGCTAAGCTTTTAAAAATCTACTCTAAAGTAAGTTGATCCATTAGTGAAACTTATTGGTAGAGTCACTGAATTTCTAGTCTGTGGCAATTTATATCTTGGTGTTAAATATTTGAGCATTACTCTTCTCAAACATTGGGAACTGATTATGAATAATATTATAAAATAATGTACTGAATGAAAAAGCAGTTATTTTACTAAGTAATTATCACTTGCTCACCAGAGCTCCAGTGTTGTATTTGTAGATAGCTTTAGAATGTCACAGATGGTGGGAAGCAGTACTTACTGACTTAGAATAATGCTTTCCAGTGGCTCCATGGCATTTAAATCAGGTGCCTGCTACTATTTCTGCTCCCCTGACAAAAGCTTTCATTCCCTCTTCAGCTATGCTGAGAGCTGTAAGGACAGACTTCAGTCATGACCTTTCCACAGTATGTGAGGAATGCGTGGCTCTCGCAGGAAACAATGGAATAACTGCTGGACTAAAGCTGGAGGTGCCATTCTTAGTGCCTTTTGTCTGATAGACAGCACATCACCACTCCATCCTGTAGTAAGATGCCTTTTTGCTTCTGGTTATTTCAGGTCATTAGAAGGGTTTAATTTGTTATGTATAAATTGAGGGTGTTACTGATTCATGTGCTGTTTAAAAAGTGTCACTATTGCCAAGCTGCTTTGTAGTCCTGAAATTTCTTTTTTTTTTCTAAAGCTTGCCTTAGTCACAGGTCTTCTGCTCCTACTTAGCAATCAAAATGGAAGTTGCAAGTATGAGAAATATATCAAGGAGACGTGCCCTCTCTGAGGTGGAGCAGATCAACAGCAAAATAAGGGAGTTGCCCAAGAATCTTACACTGACAATTAAACAAAGAGAGGGATACAAGAGTCATGCTACGATTTATGTGGATTAAGCTTACTTTGTAGTGATAATTATATACTCTTCTGAATAAAATTTTAATATCAAATGGGAAACATCAGCTACTCTCATGTATAAAAAAGCATTTTGCAGTTGCCTAGAAAACATGACTTTCATGATCATTATATACAATTTGGACTGGCTTTACTAGTTTGCCTAACACGAAGCTTCAGATAAACAAGTTTATCTGGTTCTGGCGATGGAGACAGAAGAGCAAAGGAGGGAGGCAACACTAACCCTTGCTTGTCTTCCATTGTGTGTTCAGGCCAGTGCCAAAAGCTGATTTCTTTCCACCTTCCAGGAAAGAAAGCAAGCACTTTTTGAGTAAAATAAACACTGCTTGTCCTGGAGGTGTGAGCCAAGATTCTTAGTATGTCACATTCTTCTGTCTTCCAGATATGGGAATATAATACTGATTAAAGGCTTTGGGAGGAGAAATGCTACCATCTCATCTATTCATCTGTGTATGCTCAAATAAAAGGGCAAGATTTATACTTCTGCCAGTGTCTTCATATTGTGTTTTCTCACAAATTTGAGCTAGTTTCTGTTTCTTGCTTAGGAGTTCTGAGCTAAAGCAGCAAGCTATCAGTTTGAAGAAGAAATGCAGTTTCAAAGAAATTTTCTTGGTGTAGGTTGAGGATTTGCCCAGGAGCATGAGATTTTTGTTTTGCTGACATTTCATCCTGTCTGCCTATGGGGGAGAAAGAGGAGAACATGGGAGAAAAATATGTGAGTGGAAGAAGCTAATCTATTCCATAACAGGAGGAGGGGAGAAGTACTTGGGTGGTAATACTAATCTCTGCTGACCTCTCTAAAATGAAAGAGAAGGAATAGTGCTAAGGTAATATTATCAGGTTGCAGGTTGAGTGAAAAGCACCATGAGAGTGTGGGTTTTTTTCACAAAAATTTTGGTTTACCTGATTTCTGACAGCTCCCTAAATACTTTAAAAAAGAGGGGGGAAGTGGTAATTGGATCTTGTAGGGCTGTGTCCCCCCCTCTTTGCATCTATAGGAGAAATTTAAAAAGTGGATGTGATACAAGGGTTTGTTTCTTTATCCTTCAAAACAATAATTGAGACTAATGTGCAGTAATTAACTTGAGAGCAGGACTCTAAAAGAAAAAAAAATTCTTTAAGCACAGTTGACTTGATTAGCTTGTGTATTTGACTTGATTGCATGCTTGACTTGACTATTTGCAAATAATGCCTTATTTTCTGGATAGTCTATGCAAATTGGACCTGCGGCTATAGGAAAACCACATTTTATGTGTGGATTTGAAAATAAGGTTTCAAAGATTACTGAAGTGCAAGTTTTCTAACTTGGCTACAGGGTTCTGCACTTCACCCCAGTTTCAGCAACAGTATTATTGGGGATAAACTAATTGGTATATGTAGTCCAGATCTTGTTTGGGGGTGTAAGATGTGGGCCAATGTAAATAAATAGGATAGGTGCCAGGATTCTGAAATTACAGGGCATGGTAATGGCTTAAAGTGCTCAGGTTCTGAAATGGGAGAGACCAGACTTCTGGAACTGTCCAGGTCTAGCCCCAGTTCAGTGTCACTGAGACTTGTGCCTGTCGAGTGCTTTTAGAAAGCACTTCGTGCTCAGTGAGTGCTGAATGAAAGTGTCAGTGTTTTGTTTTCAGGCAGCTAATCATGGCATAGGAAAGGTGAATTTTAAGAGATTCTCTTGGATAGAATTGCCTTGCTAAATGTACTTCTGCCTCCAGGCATTTATATCTCCAGAGGGGAAGCCAAGAAGGGGCTCTTGGCTCATCTGCTAAGAGGAAAGTCTTCTCAGAACCTACCACCTTTTGCCCAAGTGTCCCTGTGGAGCAAGGGTGCAATATTGCTCATATTCAGGACATTTAAGGTCAGCTAACAGTGTTTTATATGGGATAAATAAGGTAGGTTTTTCTCCATGGAAAGTATTTTGTATGTATCTAGAGTTTTCTTGCTCTCTCTTCTTTGTTTTATCCTTTTGTCAAAGGATAAAAATATCAAGAGTATTTTATGTGATTATTGAGAAATTCTAACAGTGTTTGGTATTCTAGATTTTTTTGCTGTTTCTTGCACATGTAAAAACACCTGCAGAATGTATGCCTAGAGCAGCTGCCTTTCATGTTTCTTGGCATCATATTCCTGTGAAATATCAGGTGTGAGGTAGTGCAGGCATTTCAGTTACCTGATGTTAAAGCACAGTTTCTGACTAAAAGTTTTTGTTCTGAAGTTACAGTGTTGGGGAAAAATGTTGATGCACAAGGTAGGGAGAAAAGCAAAGGGATATGTTACTAAAACCAAAACACCAAGTTGTCAAGCATCAGTTAAGTTGAAGCAATTTAGCCTTTTGACTTTCAGTCTCTTTTTAGGAACTTTTTGACTAAAATTACTGTATTACAGTCTTTCAGTCTTTAATAATCACAGTTATGGCAATAGGTTCTTAATATTTTGGCTGGCAACAGTTCAATAAAATTTGGAAAGAATAGGCCTTTAAAATTTTCTGAATTCTTCATTGCTGTTGGAGACCTTCAATTTCAAATTTAAAATTTAAAGTGTTCGATGAAAAATGGTGGTGGTCGGGGGAAATGAGAATTCTGAGCGTTTAACTTCTGCATGCATAAGTAATTGAAAAGTGAGGTGGTGTGAAGACTTTGTAAGTGGTAGGGAACAAAGTATATACCTTGCAAACAGTCGTTTTGACAGAATTAGTCAGTGGGAAGTGCTGCTCCTCTTGTGCGTTCTGTCTTACTTGGGACAGAGCAAGTGGAAGGCTGCCTTGTGGGATTGGCACTGTCTGGATGTTCCATAGGGAGTGTGCTTTTAACACGCATTGCTGGGACTTTAAAATGAGACTTTTTAAAGCCAGGAGGTCACTGGGCTTGTTTTCAGGCAAGAGACAGAGCCCCATCCCACTCATTGGGGAGTGTATGAGCTGTCTGTCTAGAGGGAGGAGCTGGCAGCTGGTCCTCATGAGGTAGACAGGCTCTTTTCAAAAAGTGTCAGAGATATGGGAGAGGCCTCTGGCTTAGGCAACATCTTTCCCTGTGACTGTGCTGCCTGCATGGCTTAGGGCTGAATGGTGCTGAGAAATTGCACTCAGAGCTTGTTAATACAAATGTTTTACACCTGAATTTACTCTCTTGTCCTGAAGCATAAAAGTTGCCTCCATAGGATGCAACTCCCTTCCTGTGGAAAAAGTATTCCTGTGTGGTCTGGAAGTAAATTCTGCCCTAGAACAAGCAGCCTGCCAGGTTCATGTCTATGCACCTCCAGTGCTAACTATTTTAATTTGTCCTGCCTTCCTACACTGTGTCATGCTCTCTGCTGTGTGAATCTCCCTGTTTGGATGTGCTGTGGCTGTGATCTCATGTGAGTTTTGGATGTGTGGATAATGTATGCTCCTAGCAATTTGTGTGGAGCTGATACCACCTAACCTTGACACTTGCCTACCCCGATCCCATCTCCGTGTGGCCTCATATTAAGATGTCATCATAACTCTGTCCCAAAAAAAGGGGAAGTGAACTCGTCCTTGGAAGGTGCACCTTTCAATGTTCTTTAATCTGTTCATCCTTATTACAAGGAGTGAAAGGAACAGGGCACAGGATTCTAGATCTTGCTTTCCTTAGATAAAGAGGCAACAGGGAGAGGACTTGTTGCAAGAAAAATGGCTTGACATGAACTAAGAGTCCATAGAAAACTTTACCAGTGCATCTAGATTTCTTTCCTGGAACACTGGAAAACACAGGGACTGCCAGAAGGCTGGTTTTGATATGGTATTCTACAAAAATTTCGAATGTTTTTCTCTTAGAAAAATTACTCAATATAGACCTTGTGTTGCAATTTGTCATAGTGTTCGGGTATTGCATAGAACCAAAAGCTTTTGCATGTATCTAGCATTTACATTTCTGTGTTCACAGAGGACCACACAATATTGAGGGCTCCCAGAATTTAAGGAGACAGCAATTTGGAGCAATTGTGCATTACAAAGGTCAGCATCCCTACAAAATTCTTCTTGTGAAAAACATCTAAGACAAACAAACTGGTGGGGTCGAAATATGTTTTCAGACAGGCACTTCCATTGTCAGCTCCAAATCGGTGCCTGGCTGATGGCAGGTGGGCTGGACTGGTGGAGAAACCTGGCCTTGCATTTTCCTGCCAACGGCTTCACCCCAGCTTCCCTCAGCTGGTTCCTTGGTGCTGGAGAACCATTTTGTGGGAGATCCTTTAATCCTCATAGCCAGTGTGTTGGTCTGCCCATTGCCGAGACAGACAAGCACTGCAGCTTAAAGATAACTTGGAGGAAGAAAAGTTATGGAGAAAGTTACCAGAAAATTACTGAAACAGATCTGCTTCAATGAGAATCCCACTCCAATCCCAGCTTGTGGCCTTTTGCATGTGGCTGTGCTTGTAATGACTGGTTTTGGATTGGCTTTTACTTGGACTTTCAAAATCAGTTTGTGATAGTTTGGTTTTGTTGTGTTGTGTATTTGATTTTTATTTGTCAAGATCCTGCTATCTGTAAAATGCAAGCAGATCTTGTTGCTTGCACTGCTGCTGAGGGCTGGGTGGCTGGGTGTGTATATTCATACTGCTTCTCACTGTGATCAAGAAATTGCTGTAGAATTCTTTTACTGTGGAGGTAATGTGTTTGGGAGTTTCAGCAGACACTCTTATGGTCTCTGTTGTGTTGTTAAATAGGGAATTGGCTTGTATCTGCTACGGAACAGTCCACACTATTTAATCACAGCTGAAAGGATGCAGCATTTCGCAGAATGGGGTAAAGGGGAGTGGCAGAGAAGGATTTGAGGAGGGAGAGGGGATTATCGTTCTATGCTTGGCATTCTCCTTTAGAATATTTATCACAGAAAGTTTTCAATTGCAGTTCATGTATTTTAGTCCCTAGGAGAAGATGATCTTTTAATCTGAATAATCCAAATAGTTTGATTCTAGATGTACCTACTGAAATTTGAGACAGTGGCATGAAATCACAGAATTTCCTGGAACAGTGAGAGCAGACACTCACTCTGTGCCTGGTGTATGTGAATCTCATGCTGACTGCAAGCACAATTTTCTGGTTTTTCATCCATTTATTGCAAGTCTGCATTGGTCCCTGTCTTTCCATTTTTAATGGTTTATTTAATTTTCTCTTTGGGAATTCTGATTTCATCTTTCTTTTAAATGTGATCTGAGTTTGTTTTCCCTTCCATTGTCTTTTGATCATGACTTTTGAACATTAATTGCTGAAAATATATCTGGCTTAGTAAATATGCACAGTAATTGAATGCTACAAACTAGCAAGTCATGAAATAAGGAAAAAGAAGCTGAAAAGCAGTCAGCAATATGCAAATTTTCAGTATTATATGGAATTCTAGGTGAAAAGGCTAGTATTTTAGCAAGTACTGTTAAAACCCACGTTTTTAGTTAGAAGCTGCAGGATATTCAGCCTTTTATGTAGCCATTATATGTGTATAAGCTGGTTATCTGTAACTAAAAACACATGGAAGGCATAAAGCTGCATATAAACATAGCCTGTAAGCCTGTGCCTCTTTAAATTTGTTAGGTTAGTATCCATACACCTGAGGCAGGATTGCACGGTGTGGTGGGGAGGCTCTGGGTAGGTGATTTAAAGGAAGGGGGAGGAGCTTTCAGCAGTACCATTGGGTCATCTAAAACTGTTGATATCAGTTACTGGTCTCCAGCATGAGCACTGCTTGTGGAATTGTATTTTCCATTTCCAGCAGCAGCTTTGGAGCCTTTGAGACCTAACAAACTTACCACTGATGACTGACCTTAGGTTCTTACTCCAACTCAGTGCCTCAAGATTTTATTCTCTGGGCTTTGGAGAGAAGCACACAGAGAAGCACACAGAGAAGCTGCTGCAGCTGCATCCTAATCAGAAATATAAATTGGCAGGAGTGCTCAATCTGAGAACATTCCATAGAAAACTGGAGTAATTGAGCAGACACATGGTTTATTTGCTCCTGAACTTATCGAACGGATGAAGTTTTGCTTTGCCAGAATATTTAGGGATGCATTCTTCAGTTTTCAAATGGTTCTGGACAGCAGAATATTATATTGTAGTGTGGTGAAAATGGTTTAGGTCTTTCAAATAATACTGAAGCATAACCTTGTTTATGTGGGGAAAGAAATCTTTGTTTTCTGGGGATGTAATAAGTAGAGTGCTGCTAACAGTTTTATTTTGTTTTTTAAGTGCAAGGAGAAGCTGTTCCATAGCTATCAGATCCATAGCTATTTTGCTTGTGTGTGTATTTGCTGGTAGTGCTTCTCACAATATGGCATGAGATGCTATCAACAATCCTGTGAAAGGAGGAAGAGCTTCCTTTCCTAACAACAGCTTCAGTGACTTAAACCTGTCAAAATCATGTTAATAGTTTATTTATTTTAATAAACCTGTAACTACTGATTGATCTGTCATCTTTATAAACAGAGCAAGCTCTTGCCCATGGCATATGGATTAATGCCAGCTTGTTGAATTTATGGATGTAGAGCCTACAATATTAATATGGATCATTATTTTCTTAACCTGAGCTTTTCTGGAGTAGGTGCTCAAAATTCTTTATCACCATAGGGAACGTTTTGTCTTATTTATATTTGATGGGTTCTGTTAATGCTGGAGAAGTTTTGTGGGTTGAACATGGATTATTACTACTGAAATACTACATGCACAGAGAAGGAAAGATGTTGTTTAGTCTTACATCAGTCTGTTTATTTCCCAGGTAACATGCATGTGTCACTAGCAGAGGCTCTGGAGGTTCGGGGGGGACCATTGCAAGAAGAGGAAATATGGGCTATTCTGAATCAAAGTGCAGAGAGCCTTCAAGAGCTATTCAGAAAAGGTAAGCAATTTTTAAGACTGATAAATACAGAACTGGAAACATCTCAGTTATATTAACGTGCCATATAAGTAAACTGCCCTGTCCCTCCTAGGCTCTAAACCCAAACAATAGCTTTCTCCTAGGTTGTCTCTGGGTAAATGCCTCTGTGTACCCCAGCTCGAAGGTTGCTTTCAATCATCACTTTATGTTCTGCTAAGACCTATGGCACATCCCATTTCTCGTGGTGATAACTTCAATTATTTTAAACCCATTGAAGTGAGATGGAAACATAGGAAAAATGTGATAAATGAGTCTGAGGCCATTGGAACACTTTGGTACTGAAGGGGATACAGAAATGGGTACAGTACTGCACAGTCATGACCAGTGTGCTCTGAAGAGATTTTGTCTCAAAGGTGAAAAACAAAAAACCTCACCAGAGGGCTAGATATGATTCCCCAAAATGCAAGTGGCAACACCTACACAGCTACTGAGAGGAATGTGGTGTTGTCTTGTACTTCAAAGGAGCAGAAGTATTTCTTCTCCCTCCCACCTCAGCAGGCTTCAAGCTCAGCATCTGCAAAACTGCTAATAATACACATTTTAGCACTAGGTCTGAATGTGGAACTTTCCCCCTTCCTTATGTTTTCCTTTATTTTATTTAAAATCTGCAAATCCTTAAGGCCCTTCCCCCCCTTTCTTGCTTTTTTTAATAGCAATAAATGCTTGGCCCACATACTGAACTTCAGTAACATCTTTAACTTGTTCTCAGATAAAGTGTATGTTCCCATGATGCATCCTAGTATTTCAGCCCCTTTATGAGGGGTCATCCACTTATATCTAAGCATGCATATGTGAGCTTATTCAGTTTTGTTAATGAAAAATCAAAGGCTCACACTTTGAAAATAGTCATTGTTTTCCACATTACTATGCAGGGGACACATGTTCGTTATTCTGGGCAAAATATTTTGTAATTTTTGCAAGTATTTGATTTAGAATTTTATCAAGATTCAACATTTAGGTTGTTTTGGGCTGTTTTTTTTAAGACTTGGTTTAGACAATCTATTGAGTCAGCCACTGTCTGTGTCTTAGACATTGCACAGCCTCTGAGAGTGGTCTCTGTTGGATACTTCACAGGCTCCAGAGAAGGCAGATGTGGGCAGAAACTGCTATATGGTGCCTGATTGCTGATTCCCCTTGACTTAGCTTTACAAATATGAATTTTATCAACTTCTCCAACATATTTTTTGCCAGGTGAATTATAGGTAGTTTTGACATCCCATTCAAATTTACTTTCTTCCCTTGACCAGTGTTCTCACAGCCCATGTGTGCTTTCCCTGTTAGGAATGCTGAGTTTATTGTTGCAGTTTGACCAACTGACCTATCCCTGCTGCTTCTCATATTGCAAAGAAAGGAAAGCTGGCATCTGCTTTCCTCTTTTTCATTCTTTGTTGTCTCTTAGAGACAGTCAGGAGAATTATTTCTTTTAAGAGGGCAGATTGTTAAGACCTTGATTTAAGAGGGGTCCTGAATGATTAAGTTTACTCTTGTAAACTTTGCAGGAATTGACAGATGGAGCTCCATCTTCTAATCCACCTGCAAGATCAGTTGTATGAGCACATAGTAGTGAAACCACTTAAAACTTTATCTGGGGCCTAAATTATTTTCCAGAAGGGAGTCTCCACTGAAAATTAGAGTTCACCCTTTCTTGTCCTGAGAGTAGTACTGAAAACTTTTCATAATCTCTATGAAGACTGCATGTAAGCATCAACAATGAGAACACATTCAGCCCTCCTTCAGAAGAGCAAGTACTGAAAGATGAGAGCCCAAAACAGAAGTCTGCCCCAGGACTTCTGATATGTGTTTTTAAGGCAGGGGAATGTTTGCCAGCCAAGACTGGCTAAGGTGGCAGAAGCTTCTGATCTTACTTCCTATCCATGAAGACCAAAACACAAATTCAGATAAAATCAGTGCCAGAAGAATCTGTTTCTTTTTTGGAGATGAAGCTGTTTTATTGAGTTGTTTTTCTGCTAGTTCAGCAGACTATTTTCAGTTGCATGCTGTTTATTAACCTGGGATATAGCCTTTGGTAAAACACACTTCAAGAGACACTCAAATGAAAGAGCTTTTCTGTGTAGCTAAGGTTGATAAAGGTAATCTAATTCCTCCCAGCAAGAGTTGGATAACCAGACAGTCTTTAATGAAGATTGTCTTCACTAACAAAGTAATCTAGAAACTTTTTGTCATCTTGAGTATCAGTTTCCATGCTGGCTTATGAGGGTGGTGTTGATGTGCAGAACAGAAAATGTGGAAGTTCCTGTAGGCTTGTCTGACTCAATTTTGTCCTTTATTTGTGGAGGACTTGTAGCAAACGGAGCATCCTAAAGAAATCATGTTTTCCTTGGTCAAATTTCTGGCCCATTTCTTCCATGCATATGGTGTGGAAGAGCTATTTTATGGCGGAGGGTGAGTTTCCAAAATTTTTCAGAACTGACTGATCACTCCTGGACAGAGGGAGATAGGGCAAGCTTTTAGCTTCTGCAAGATCACAGCATGTTCAGCTTTGGCCAGCTCTCAAAAGTGCTCTTCCTGCCTGTCCAGAGTCCTAGGGTCCCTGAACATGCTGTTCTGTAACAAAATACAAGCTTTGCTGAGTGTTTTGTACATTGTTTCTGCAAAAAAATTAAATTAGGCATATTGTTCAATAGTCTGTGCTCCAGCTGTTTTGAAATGAGGGGGATAAAAAAGGCCATGGAAATAGCCAACTCTTAAATTGCCATCTGTTGGCAGCCTCCCCACACCAGCCCAGGAACCACAGAGACTTACAGGAATTACCAACCCAAGTCATTATTTATGTATGTGATCCTGGTAGAGTTTTGGTAGTTTGTTTCAAGTTGGGAATCTTGCTATCACTCTGGCAAATGAGAACCTGTTCTTTAATTAATTTCTTATTTAAGCTAGTTTCTGGAAATTAGAAGACATGTCCAAAACAAGCTTCTGTTACAGATTTGATGACTTCTTGATATATAGAAATTGTGTATGTCTTTTAGTGAGTCTATCTTCTTATCCATCAAAGTACTGAATAAAAGAAGCACAGGATGAAAATCCATTGTCTTCATGCTTAATTGCATATCATATTGTGCCTGATTAAGCTGCAGATACAGAAATGTGCATATTTTTATCCCTCATTGTATTTATGGTTCTAACAGATGTTGAACTCCTTACAAATACTTCGCAAATTTATTTCTGTCATTGTAGAAAATGATAGCTTAGATTGAAATGCCCAGTTGCTAATCACCAGTTTAGAAGATCAGCTCTGGTAGCTGTCTTGTCAGCACATTATAAGCTGTTAAATGAAGGAGAAAGACAATCTAGGACTCAGTTGCAGATCTGACATCAGTTGCACTGGTGATGTTGAGATTAATCTGGAGATTTGAAAAGGCCGATACCAGACCTGCCCTTCTCTTACATCTGTTTAATTATCTGCAATAACTATTTTGTTGTTGAAAGGGTGTATCAGCTGTTTCAGACGTGCTGTATCTTGCATTCAAAACATCATGAGGTCAAAGGAACAAGTCTTTGAAGTAATCTCAAATGTGAGTGTATAAGCATAAGGAGAACGCTGTGCTCGCTGCTGCTGAGAATTATAAAACAGGCGTCCCTCTAATTTGCTAGGTTTAACTGGAAAAGATTTATCTAAACTTGAAAGTGAGAAAGCCTTCATATGTCACTTAGGCCACTCCTGTTCTAAAGTGTGTGTTGAGGATTCTGAAAACAATTGGACCTTAAGTTTGGAGACATGTATCTAAAGGAAGAGGGAAAGTGAGTCTGATATTAAAAAGATGGGTTGAGCAAAGAAAGAGTCTTTGCAAGTTGAATGTCTTGCAGCTTTGCAAATGGGAAATGATTTATGTAAAGAAAAGTCATCTGAAAGTGGATGTGAAGAAGGAAGATTATGGTTTTCAGGGACCTGTAAATCTTGTTGACAGTCAAACTACTTTAGCTGCTTTGCTTGAGTAAGCGTAATGAAAAGAAGGAAGGCAAAGTGTGAAATGTGTTGATGGGGACTGGTGGTGAGTCCAAAGTAGTCATTGACCTAGTTGGGGTAGAGCAGGAAATGGATTGGTTTGGTTGACAAGAGGAAAAATGCAGTAGGAAGGGGTAAAAACCCAAATCCTCATTTCCTAGATCATCCTTGCTGGCAGGTGATAAATAATTGCTTTTTCCCTTTGCCAGTAACTGTTGGGGAATGACTTTTCTTTTTTCATCCTGTGGCGACATTTGACCTTTTGGTTGCTGAGAAGGAGAGAGATTGTAATTTTATTGGGGTTTTAAATTTTTTTTAGTTTCTACTCCTCATCCCTTCCTCCACCCACTCTACTCACACCAAAGAGACTCAGAGTGCTGCTTGCACTCTTTGCAGAGCTCTGCTGGATGTAGTCAGCATGACAGTGAAGTGTAGTGTGGTGTTTGATTGTGGGGCAGCTCAGGAACAGAAACTGATCACAGAAACTAATTGTCCACCCTGTTTCTTGCTCCAGTATCCTCAGGAAAGAGTACACTTCAGTTTTCCAAGGGGTTCAGTATCCCATCAGAGCTCTCCTTTGTGCCAAAGGGAGAGGGAGGCAGAGATGCTGCAGTGCTGCTTGCCCTGCACACCAGGCGTGCAGAGACATGCTGCACCAGCCCAAGGTGGAGACGATTTACAGCAGAAGTGGTCCCGTGTGCTGCCGTGATCCTGGCCAGGCTGCAGGTGAGTCAGTGGTCTGCCTGCCTCCAGCCTGGCCTCAGCATACAAATTTTCAGCTTCCTTTGCTCCAGGAGAAATCTTACTTGTCTTAGTGAGGGCTATAGAGGGAAGCAAAGATGTCCGTTGAAAAGCTTGTGTGTATTTTTGGGTTGTTCTGTGCTTTTAGAGATTTGTGTGTGTGCTCTGTGCTAATGGCTGTGGCCTAAGAGAGAAGTGGGGGAAAAAGATCCTTAAGGACTGACTTGAAATGTAACTGTAGCTTGGGAATTCAAAATTACCTGCCATCAATACTGCAAAATAGATCCAAATAGATCCATTTCAAATATTTGTCTTCACGTCTCTTCGAATGTGGTGGGTCTTTTTTATCTTAGACTGTTTGTATGCTGTTAAAGCACATAAAGGATTTTTTTTCCTCTCTCATTTGTTTGGCAGATGCTCTGTAGCTGAAGATTATTTCTGTTTTTATTGTGTTTAAAGCCAGTTCACTTTAAGTAAGACCATGCTATTTGTCTCTGTCTTGGCACTGCTTGAAATGCTGTGCTCTCACAAGTGTTTTGTTACCGAGTTGCATAGTTCTGGAGTTAACTCAGAAGACTGGCAGCTCTAGCACAGTTGAAAGTCTACTGGATAGAAAATTGACCAGGAGCCATATCCTGAATTCCAGTGCTTTTAGAAAATGGGGTTTGACACTACTTTTTTTTTGTCATTTTTTCTTAATATTTTCAGGAGTGTGTTACCTTTACTGCTCTTGTAAATTATTCTGAAAGCCTAAAAAGAAGATGACACAAATATAATCACTGGAAAATAGTTTCTTTTGTTTTCTTATAGTTGCTGGCTATTTGATGCATTTGCTATCTTTGCTACATTTTTTTATCCATGGTGCAAACACGTTAGAGTGGTGTTACTAAAAAGTACTTCCTTAGGTGTATCTACCTGGTTGGAGCTTTGAGATAGTTATTTTGGTTTATGATGCATGCCTTAAGGAAGAAAGTGGAGAATTAATTGTTTTATCCTCATCTTTCATAGCAATAGATTGCCTGGAGTTGTGAGGTAGGCACTATGATCTGCTGTATCAGTTATAAGCTACTGAAAGAGGAAGCTGAGAAAATGTCAGTAAAATGAGCCTGGCAAAATCAGTCCTTTTTCTAAACTTGCTATTTATCACATTAGTTTTACATTGCTTCAGGTCATGGAGATTATTTAGAGGGGGTGGATCAATAAATTCAGACTCTACATTTGTAGGGGACAAATGCTCTAAAGTTTTGTTGAAATTAATATTGGGAAGACTTCAGACTAATTGGGGGGGATTTAATTGTTCTTAAAACTAAATCAATTTTTTGTCTTAGTGTGTTTCAGAATATGAAGAGTTTTTATGTATTTCAAGTATTTGTTACTCGAAAGGTTACAGTAAGATTAAAGCCTCTGCATTTCTTAAGGTTCCTGAGCTAGCACTTCATAAGGTGAAATCTTAAAATATTGTAAGATGTTGCTTGTTTAGGGTTTTTGTATCAGTGGTGAATCCACACAGAAGTGGTGCAGAATCCAGTAGTTACACACAGGATAATTTTTGAAAGCCAAAGGCCAACTAAGGTAGTCTTCCTAAAAATGTTTTTGGAAGCTGTGCTATATAATGTAGTATTTTCTTGTTACATTTTTCTTGTTAGTAAGGGCCTTTCCGTCTTTGTTTCTTTTTTTTTATCATCTGAACTTGCTGCCACAACAGTGAACAGCACTTGTTCCATTTGTTTCAGAGGAAGTGGGGTCAGAAAACTGAAGGACTTACTTGGGAGATCCTTTTACACATGATACCTGCAAGCAGTAATTTAATACATTTCCTAGGAGATTAGAAATATTCTAGATTACAAGATAGTTCAGCAGTCTAGGAACCAGCACTGTAGGAATATTCTGAGCTGGAGAGTGGAAAATGTTAGTGGTGGTGCTAATGGAGGAAATTATTATTCTGCTGGTTTTGCTTACCATGTCAAGGGAAAAGGACATATCATTCAAATGTGTGTTTCCTCAGATCTTTGATATATTGATATGTTGTGTAGCAGAAGACAGAGCTCTATGGACTTTTTGCCTCTGAAAAAATAAAAGTTAACTTTTATTTTTGCTTAATAAAACCTCATGCCTCCTTCAGTGAAACGGAGTTGATTCATCTTTGAGGGATAGAAAAACTATTTTGACTTAAGGAAATGGTCTTTTTTCTTTTTCTTTTATTTTTTAAAGTTTGTTTGACAGCAGTGTTATCAGGCATCAAAAACCTGGCTAGCAAATTGCCTGTCTTGGTTACTTTTGGCTCTGCAATTTCAGTGCTTGTTTTGAAATGTTCAGGTATTTGTAATATTTTTTCACTTTAGACTAAAAAGGACTTCTGTGCCCCAAAACTCTTCTGTTTTGTCCCCTTCTATTAGCCACTCTAATGAATATTTTCCTTCCCCACTAACTTTGTCTACTCTCTTCCAAACGTTGCTGCTGCTGTGTTAGGATAGAAGCAAACTCCATTTCCATTGTAAGAATTAGCCTTAATGACACGTGCACAGCAGAAAGGGAACATTTTATATACCAGCTGTTACATAAATGAAATAACATCAGGACAGGGGATTGTGAGTATTTTAGCAGGCTCTTCCCGAGCTTGCTGGTATGAATAATAGCAAAGAATAGTCATAAAACATAGGTGTTACTCCCCAGTGTGATTAAAATTGAGGTTGTTGTTGTGGTTATGAAACACCACAGGTGGAAAAGGAAGCATGAATCTATTCCACTAATAGTATGTAGGCTGATAATAAACTAACATTCAGCAAGGGCATCAAACAACATTGCTTCATTTTGTTTTTGTTTGGGTTTTTTTTTTTCCCCTTTTCAATTACAGCTGATCCTGCTGCACTGGGATTCATCATTTCTCCATGGTCTCTGCTGTTGCTTCCATCTGGCAGTGTGTCCTTTACTGATGAAAATGTGTCCCAGCAAGACCTGCGAGCGTTCACAGCCCCAGAGGTTCTGCAGAACCACTCGCTGTCATCCCTGTCGGACATTGAAAAGGTACAGTGCCTCTTCCTTGGCAGGCAGCTCTGGTGTTTTGCCATTGATCCCTTCACAAAATAGCTTCAGACTGTCCTTTTTGTCTCCCCATGGTTTGTGATTAATGTAATTTCTTTGGTGGGGTGGGGGGAGGGATCCTCCTACTTTGTTTTTGCTGGTTGAAGTGGAGCAGTGATTATAGTTGTATGCAGTTGTGAGGAAGAGTCTCTACAAAGCCCCGGCCACGTACATACTTGGGCAGTGGCTGCACAGAATTTCCACTTCTCCTTTTTAACTCTTTCACAAGGGTAAATGTTCAGACAGATAAGGTTTGTGTATGTGATCTCCTGCAGGTCACTGAGAGGTGCAGTCAAAAGGATTATCTTCTCAGCTGTATTCTTGACAAGAATTTGTTGTGAATGGTAACACTTTCCCCAGAAAACCATTCCCTTGGCTTAGTCAAAGATACTTAGCAGTGGGAGTGAAAAGGAAGCTGAGCTATTTCTATCTCCTTGGCTTCCCTGAATCAATAATCCTCACAGGGAAGCTAGCCACAGCCAGTGTTGTAATCTGGGAACAATTATGACATTTGGCAGTGTTCCTCCAGGAAGAACAGCTCTTACTCCAGAGGAAAGTGGTGTTGGCATCAATTGCTGTTGTGTGCACAAGGACTATTAAAACATGTGTTTCTGTGTTGAATATTTTCTTCTAGCAGCTTTTTTTATGTAGTCAGTTTTCTTCAGGGCTATATCACCTAATCCACAGTTAGTCCCAAGCCCTTTAGACACCCTTCTTGCCCTGTGTATTGTCAAAATTAATGGTATAATGAAATACATTTACAGTTTTGTCTATGGCAAAACTGTAAACAATTAGAAACCTGGGCTGAAAGTTTTAATGGAGAAGTAAAAATAACACTGACATCAATGAATACTCAGATTCAGTTACGTAGGATGCAGCTGCCAAATCCTGTTGTCATGGTGTTGGAATTGTTTATTTGATTTCAAGAGGGACAATGAAGACAGTAACGTTACCTCTGGTGTCAACTCTGAAGTTAATGTACAAAAATGGCAGAAAAGATAGTTCTGAAGTGACAAGTTTGTGACCTTTGTCAGAGCTGATTGCATTCTTTGTTCTGTGCCAGTATTCAATATATCACTTTTTTTCTTTCTGAAATAAATGGAGGACTGTTACTATGAAAAGTCATGCTGTGATGGTTCTTAATCTTTAGGAAAGAAACAGTCAGGGACCTCTGTGGCCTGTAAATGCCAACACAGAGCACATCAATAGGCAATGACCAAATGCTGGCACTCTGCACATGTCCAGTGCTGATTAATCCTTGCTGATTAGGGCTGTGTGAATTTCTTTCCTGGTGTCACATGACCTTGTTGGATGGAAGGTGATCCACTTAGTTGCTTATGTTGAAGAAAGAAGCTCCCTGAAACATAGCTTTGCACAAAATCTGATGTCCTTTTATGACTTGATTAGTTGAAGTTAGTAGGGCTGATAAATAGCTTATGTGCATCCCTCTTTTATTTTTGACTGCTTCTCTTTGCATTCCTATTAAACTCTATCAAGTGGTACATTGGTTCTTTGTAAGGAATATGTTGACTTCATGGTTCTTAGGTCACAGAATTGGATCTTGCTTTGCTGGCTGTGGTAACTTTTGATACATTTTAAACTTTTTTTTTCTTCTGTCACAGCTGGCTGTAGTTCACTGAATTCATTTACTGGAAATTGTTGGTGTTTTCCTTTTTGATTCTTCTACTAAAAGCTCCTGAAGGCAAAAAAACACCTTGTTTTTTAAGGCCTTGTATCAGACAGTGACAGGGATGTCTTTGTCTTTTTAATTATGATTGTACTTGCTAATATAAATTAACAGTGTATTCAAGGAGAGACTAAAAAAAATTAGTTAGTAAATTAATACCCCTTTGATTCCAAGTCACACAGTCAGTTTGAATCAAAAATATGTCTGAGGTCTGCCAGTTTATTGGAAATAGATCAAGCAAACCATTCAAAATTAGAATGGAGATTGATTTAGGAAATTAATTTCATGTTGATTTATATATTGTGGAACATATTTTAAGTGTCATAGTACAAAACCTAATTAGAATTTTTGGATAAATGCTTTGATTTTGAAAGCTGTTTTCAGATAGGTTAGTAGAGTAACAAGTTTTAGTTTAGAGATCTGATTACGCATCTCCTCTTTGGAAATGTCTTTGGGTATGTTGAAGTTTAGTCATAGAATGATGGAATACCCTGAACTGAAAGGGATCCTGAAGGATCATCAAGTCTACACCAGATTCCAAAGAGAGTAACCCAGAAATGTGTCTGACTGTTGCCCAGATTTTTGTTGAACACTGACAGACTTAGGGCTATCACAGTGTTTCTAATGAGAATTAACTAATCTTACAATAGTCTTTTTAGTTGCTGTTCTTGCATTATTGGGGGACGGAAAGAGTTGGGAAACTTCTGTTTTTGTTTGGTTGGGGCTTTTTCTGCATTGCTTTTGTGTTTTTGTTTTGTTGGCTTTTTCTGAAAAGATTTTTTTTTCCATTCATTATTGCCATGAAAGCATATTCACCTCTTTCTGTGTAGCTGTGGCATATCTCGATATGTAAGGAAGGCTTTGTGACTTTTCAGTTGAAAGGGTAATAAACCAGATAGAGAGCAATTTTCTCAGTATTTGGAAAAGAATGTTTCTTTTTGGATGGGGTGGTGATATTAACTTAGAACCCTTGATGAATTTTTCTGACTACTGTCCTAATCTGTTCAGAGTTTTTGTCCATTTATATATCTAGAATTTAAGTAAAATGTTTTGCTTTTAGTTGGTGAAGAGGCTGACTTAAGTGGGCTTTTAATTTATTGCTGTCCTCATAACTATTGTTCATTGGCTTTAGAGTTATTCAATAAATTCGTTGCTTTAAGTTCCATAAATATTACTAATAACATGGTATAAACAGCCATCACTAGTGTATATTATTTACACAGTCCAGAAAAACTGTGCTTTCTTTCTACACTTACCTGTTTTGTTTTGACAGTGACCTGCAGAGCCAGCTTGTACTTGTTCTTAATTCTGCAGTATTTAAATGTTTTATTCCCTGTACTGATGGGTGTATTATGTTGAATTTATATTAATTGTTAATTACATGTGTAATGGTTAATGTACAAACAGTTTAAGGTACAAATGTACCTTAAAATATCACTTATAGATTAAGGTACTGCTTTAAATGTTTATGTTCTTCTGTTCATTCCTTTTCTCTTTGATCCCAATCTTTGTGATCACATTAGGATAGCCCCCTGCTTGAGCTGTGCTAAGGTTTGCCTTGCCTTCAGACACAAGTTTTAAGGATCCTTGGACACAACCATGCAGTCTTTATCCCACACTAGGCTGATTGTATGGATTGCATGAGTTTCTGGCTTCAGTGTGAGATGAAAGCATAAAATTGAGCAGAGAAGACAGGGCACTGGTTAGATGCCATGTTTTGCAGCACTAGGATTTGCTCCTCTGTACCTCATGTAAAGGAGAGGTAGGATTTGAAAGAGCTGAGCTTAAATACCAGAAACTTATTTCTAAGCAAAATGACATTAAGTTAGTTGCTCTCCTTCAGAAGTCTGCTTTGCATTTCCAGTCTTGTTCCATGAGTTGACAGATGTCTTGTGTCTTATGGCAGGTCCATATTTATTCCCTTGGTATGGCACTCTTTTGGGGAGCTGACCATGAAGTTCCTCAAAGTCAGGTAAGTTTAGATTTGGTTTTAACACTGCAACTTCAGACTTGATATTTTTTGACTGACTCTGCATTTGAGTTTGCATGGCAGAGTGTCATACTGATTCACTGGGGAGTCAGATGCCTTTCCCAGAATTTTACAGAATGGGTCAGGTGTGAAAGGTGTGGGTCCAACCTCCCTGCCCAAGCAGGGTCATCCCAGAGCACATGGGACAGGATTGCACCCAGATGGTTCAGTGAGGGAGACTCCACAGCTTCCCTGGGCAGTCTGTTCCAGTCACTGCACAGTACAGAGGTTTTCTTTCCCATACCTGCAGGGAGAAGGTGCTGATAGCACACTTCTGTTAGTTTCCATGAAGATACATCTGGGCTACTCTGTCCTGTAATGCACAGGCTGGAAAGACAACAGTTTTAAGCTGCTGACAAAGGAGAAAATAACTTGTTTTGGTTTAGGCTTATATAAAAATAAATATTGAAGTAACATGGTTGTTTTACACATAATAAAACAACTTGCTCTCCATGCTGCCATAGCTTCTGCGAGTCTGGATTTGGCACATGTAGATACTTACCTTTCACAATGGCTAAGAAAGGGTATGAATTGTTTGGAACAGGGAGTAGACTCTTGCTATTGACTTGTCAGTCAATGCAGACACAGTTGCAGACTGCTTAGAGCTGAGTGTTGTTGCTCAATGTGATTATTTTACACACCCAGCAGGACTCTTAGACTGTCCTGGCTAAACTGACTGAAGATAAATGTGATTCATTATCTTCCTCAGTGCTCCTTCCCTGCCCCAAATAAAGCTTGTAGAAGTAAATATCTAGAAGAGTGAAAATCAGATTATGTCCTTCTGAAAAAGCATTTAATAATGGACTTGCAGCTGTGGGAGAAGCAATTTGTGGTTCAGATTTAGGTTAGTTCCTACTAGTTGGTGTTATATATAAAATTAAGGAAGACAATTTTGAAAGACTTCAGCATTTTAGGCATTCGGTTCCTAATATTTTCTTTAACAGAGTGGTAGTTGGGATCTCAGTTGTACTTATTTGGAAGTAGCTGCTTGAATGCAGCTGAGTGAGGTAAAAAACTTAGAAGCTCTGACTATTTAGGGGTACCTGCTCATAATGCCTGCTGTGCCTGTCCCAAAATCCCTAGTTTTCTTAGATACTAGGGCTTTTCTCCTTCTTTGCTCTCCTGTCTTGTAGGAGATGAAAGGAGTAGTATTCAACAATAGTAGGAGAGTGACTTAAAGTAGGTGACTTAAAATAGGTAGGTGTTGAGATGAATGTAGGCATGAATTTTAGTCCCTGTTTTCCTTGTTTCTTCCTTTGGGGCTAAGAGTGTAGCAACAGTTTCTCAATAATGTAGTGGGAAGGCATGCTCTACCTGCTAATAAAACAGTATTTTCCCAAAGACAATGTGGTGAGGTATGCCTGGAAAGAATTTGCCTTTGGGACGTTGTCATGAGCATCCTCTGTCCTGTGGAGTTAGTGTTGGCAAAAGGGCAGAATTGTGTATGGCATTACTTTTGTGTGTTAATTTGCATGTGCAGATTTTCCTTTTTTTTAACACGTTTTCTGTGTTTGTCTGCCTCTGTTCATTAATGAGCTGCTTCTCTGCTGGGAGTGTGGCTGAACATGAGATTCATATCTTATTCACATACATGATGATTAGTTAGATTAGTTAGAAGTGATAAACAGATAGATGGGAAAAGCCTATATTAATTAAATCAGGGTGGTCTAGAGTGCCTTTTTTATGGTTCACCTTAAGAGTGCTCACACAGGGAAGATTGAAAGATTACAATTGTTTGAAGCACTCTGTGATGCAAAAAGCTTGACAGTGTGTGTACTTAGTGGGTAACCACCCACTTTGGGAGAGTTGCAGATCAGAAAGCTCAGGTCCCAAGTGCCTGCAGCACCTGAGAAACAAGTGTTATCACTGGCTGCTGCTCACCCTGGGGAGGGATATTCCATGTACAGTGTGCTGCATTCACTGAACAGGGAGAACAGAAACACGTCTTGATTTATTTTATTTTAGACTGTATGAGTGTTGTCCTGCAATGATAAAGCTCTGCTTTGTTAACCAGTGGCTTGGTTGTTTTATTCCTTACTTTTTTGTTGGTACCGTTTGGTGGTATCACTGGAATTTGGGATTGCTAACACATCTGCTGCAAAATATTGGTGAGGTGAGGAACTGCAGAAAATGAGCACAGAGGGTTGTACGAAATTACTGTGTTGAGGTTTGAATTTTATACTTGTGAGTGGCAGAATATTCAAAATTAATTAAAACTTCCTCTGAACTTTTTCCCTTTTACTTTATTTTCACTTATTCATTAAATGTTTGAGAAAGTCATTGGTGTCCTGACCTTATAGGTCAGGCAGCTTGTTTAGGCCAGGTCCTTGTAGAGTAGGAGTTGAATCCAGAGGCTGAATGCCTCTCTCCTGTTCTACAGCCACCATTTTTTCACCTCTTGGATGGTGACTTTCAAACTGGCCCTCAGATAATGTAGGCAGTAAGTCTCATGAACAGTTAGTGTACGTTGTTGAGAGTCTCTTGTTTCTGAGTGTTCCCCAAGTCACTGTTAAAGCTGATTGTCCTGTCTCCCCTGTTCCTGTTTGTCACCAGCCTATCAAGCTTGGAGACCATCTGAACAGCATCCTCCTGGGCATGTGTGAGGATGTCATTTATGCCCGTGTGTCTGTACGGACTGTCCTGGACGCCTGCAGTGCCCACGTCAGGAACAGCAACTGCGCCCCTTCTTTCTCCTATGTGAAGCAGTTGGTCAGACTGGTTCTGGGAAGCCTGTCTGGGGTAAGTCTGTGTCAACGTTTGAGGAAATAATAGAAGGAGCAGGAAGAGAGCAAAAGTGCTAATTCAGAGTCACTCTGCAGTCATTCTTCCTCTTGTTTCGGTGTGTTGCAATTTTCACAGGGGTGAGTGTTGAAAGGAGAGCAGCTTCTCTCCCCATGTAGCAGTTTGTGCACTTGACAGTTCCTCCTGGAACATGCATTCATGAGTTTCTGAGGAGGTCATTTCATGAACTGTCTTCACTGGGAAAAAAGTAGGAAGAAACAGGAGAACAAGGTAATGAACTGTAGGGCAAGCCTTAGACTTGTTGCTACTTGAAGTGCTTCAGAAATGATTGCTCTGAGTTTACTTCAACTGGAAGTTACGCTTGAGTTTTGGAGAGTTGCTTATTAACAGAAACAAGGACTGTTTCAGGCAGTGTGCCAATTCTCTTGCACTTCTGTTCAGCTCTTGAATATGAGAACTGTGGAGGATTTTATTGTCTAATAATGACCAAACTGTTATTAGAAGTGAAAGAAATTACATGAACTCATGCTGCAAAGTTACTATTCCTGATGGGCAACTTCTCTCTTCACCATTACAGCATAACTTCAGAATAGTTAAATAATTTTGAGTAAATAAAGGAAGACCATAAATTGTTATAGAATCATAGAATTGTTTGGGTTAAAAGGGACTTTAAAGCTAGATCCAACCTTCCTGCTGTGGTCAGGGATACCTTTCTGAAGGCCAGGTTGCTCAGAGTCCCATCCAGCCTGGCCTTGAACACTTCCAGGGAAAGGGCATCCACAACTTCTCTGTGGAACCTGAGTCAGTGCCTCACCCTCCTCATAGTAAAGACTTTCTTCCTAATAGCTGATCTCAATCTACTCTCAGTTTGAAGCCATTTTTCTCTGTCCTGTCACTATGTGCTCTTGTAAATAGTTGCTTTCCATCTTTCTTGTAAACTCCCTTTAGGTTTTGGAGGGTCACAATTAGGTCACCCCTAAGCCTTTTTATTTGAGCCTGAACAACCCCAATTCTCTCAGCCTTTCCTCATAGGAGAGGTGCTCCACCCCTCTAATCAGCTTGGTGTCCTTTCTCTGGACTCACTTCAGCAGGTCCATGTAAAAATTGCTGTCTAGAGACAGCACTGAAATTGCATGAAAAATGTTTAATTTGCTGATGCTTCCTTTTTTTTTAATAAAAAGTTATGATCTAATTGTTAGATAGTTTCTTCATATATCTGGTTTGGAAATGCTTGCAGAAAGCGAGAGATCCCTGCATTTGTCTAATATTTGACAGCAGCTGATCATGCCAGGCCTCCAGAAATAGTGCTGAGTCTGAGCTCCACAAAGCATTGTCTAGTCTGTGAGGTATGTCTGTCAGTCCAGTGCTCCTCACTGTAGTGTCTGAAGTCTTGTGTAGTTGCTAAGTGGAACTAGTCTGTGGTTCAGTGAAATAAAAGGCTACAGGGCCTTCGTCAGTGGCGCTGTTAAAATAAAGATCCAAATTTTAAACCAGGCCACAAGCTATAGAAAAAACCACTCTGGAACTTGAGTTATTATTCTCCAAGTGGTTGATGGCCATTTCAGGTTAGCAAGTTTTCTGCTCTCCCTCCTCTTGTTCTTGTCAGCAGGCTTTCAGGGAGTCTGGGTTTACTGTGGCAGACTGATCTAGACCAGCCTGCCAAAGACAGTGACGGTGCTCCCAAATGCTTGTACTGAAATGCAGTGGAGAGCTGAATCCAGCAAGTGTGCTCCCTATCTGCTGTCCCTGTTGTTAGTGAAGCAGTGGGACTAGTAGTTATCCAGTGCTGAAGCTTTGCTCATTTCCTCTGCTGGTAACCTTAATTCCGAATGTGTCACTGCATTGGCCTTGCAGGAAGACAAGGAAAAAACCCAGCTGAACAGAACCAAGAGCTGACAGAGCAATGACAGCATAGCTGTGCTGCTGTTTTCTGTGCACCTTAACCAGTCAGCCCTGCTGGTCTTAATGTTCAGTGCTCTCTGTGTGTGCTGGAATTTTTTAAGTTAACAAGAAAAATGTATGAATTTTGTTTTTTCAGAGGCAGAGTGCAACTTACTATACCAAGATTGACATGCCTCTAATCTTGATGGGCCTTGTCAAAGGCTCAAGGGGTCTTATCTCTGTAACTGGTCATTTGGTGGTGTCTGAAGCACAGCTGAGAGGTTCCATTTGAATGTTTTCATTTGCCATGTCAATATGCTTTGTAAAGGGCAATATAGCCCCAGGCTGATTCAGTCTGTTTAATGTTAACTGAGTTGTATTGTAACTGTGAAGTCTGCTTGATTTCTCCTTCCCTCCTGCTCTCCAGGTTACACTTCCACTATATGAAAAGATGTCACTAAGAATGTTGTAGCAAATAAACTCTTCTTTGGCTGATTGTAAATGTGAAAGTTTTTCCTAGGAAAGTAGTGATTAAAAAAAAAAAAAAAGAGTTAAGTGAAAAGTTAGTGGGAGTAGTTAAGCCTGACACATGAAAGGAATGTGCCTGAGGGGCTGGAAAGACTCCTCACAAATGGGTGCATGTGATTTGACATGTGCAATAAGTCCTGTGAGGGTACAAGACAGTTCTTCCTGTTATACAAAAAACTCATCGGCAGAACTAGGCAAGTTCTAGTAACGTTGTAATCATGGAAGATGGTTTTTGAGTGTTGCTGTCCCTTCAGTTTGCTGTAGGGGTGGAATGTGTTTATGTTACATCCCTGTGAACTTAATTTATTCCTAGTGGAAAAAAGGTAGACCAAATATGTAGTTAAATAATGCACACACTATTCAAATGTGGATAATTTTATCCATATTTCACTCACTGTTCTCACTGATGAATCAGTTTTTTATTAACAAGTTTGAACTCCCATTCTGCACTTAACTGTTTGACACTGACTAATATTGTGAATTTCCATAAAAACAATGCTTGTTTCATACTAATATGAGCTCTTCCAACATTTTGACTTTGTTACTGCCTTTTTTTGCAGATGGATCAGCTGTCTTGTAATGGAGATAAAAAATTGCAGCCAGACAGGAGCCAGGCTATTCGGGAGAGGCTGAGAGGAAAAGGGCTTCCCACAGGTAAGTGCTTCATTGCAGCCCTGTGGAAGACCAAGTTTGGGTAGATTTTGCAGGCAAAGCAATCAAATAGAGGAGGACTTGCTTACATTCACAGAACTCTGATGGTTCAGTGTTTAACTAAATGCTGGTGATGGTGACAGGTGGTAATGGTTTCAGGAAAATATTTGTCTTTTTTCAATTCAGTCGTTATGGTAGGAACAGGTTTTGAAGGTTTGTGGCCAAATGTTTTGTTTCTGGAGAAAGGAGATTCTCAGCTGAAGGCTGGTCAGCTAGAGGAAGCAGCTTTTCCTTGTTCCCTCTTTCCTGTGGACTTTGCTCTCTCATCATAGCTCTAATTGCACAAAACATCTCCTCCTGCCTCCTGGGGAGCCCTGGATTCTTTTCCCTGAACATAAAGCTCTCCTGCTGCCTTTTTTTTTTTTTTTTCTGTAGAGAAGTGATATATGTTCCTTCACAGTTCTGCTATGTTTTGATAGTGTGAGGTAGATATGGAGGCCAGGTAGGGTTGTACTTTATTTCAGGGAAGTAAGGAAAGAGGAAACTGGGAGACCAGGGAGGAGACAGACGGTTGCTGTTGCCACTGTGGAGGAAAAAGGATGAAGTGATGTAGGTTGAATGCTGATGTTTGCTGTGATTTTTTGTTGTTTAAGGTCATTGCTGGCATCAGCAGGATCAGCTCTGTGCTAGGCTTTTCAGACAAGAGGATGTGTTCTTCCAAAAGGCTGCTCTCTATTTTTTTCTGGAAGAATTGTGGAGCTGAGCAGGAACATTTTATAAGGCATCAGCTTGGACCAGTCTAAGTCATTGCAACAAAGATATGTTGCTGATGTGCTGGAGTTGCTCCTCTGTTCTTTGGTTTTGTGTCAAGCAGCAATGCAGTGAAAAGCAGGAACTGAAATAACCCATGGAGTTGTCAGTGACAATATGAACTGCAGAAGTTAGACACAAGTCTGGCAAGGGACTGGTGGTCTTCCTTTATTGATTCTTCTTCTCCTTCCCCCCCCCCCCCCCACCCAAAATGAGGCTAGATTAGGCTACTGTTTGATATAAAACATTTATGGCAGCGGCTGCCAGCCCTTCCTTACAGCACTATGTGTTTAGGAACAGTTTCTGGTACAAGCTGTTTCTTCATTTTCTGGCACAAATTCACTGTTCTGGCTGCTTTCTCAGGGGCTTCATTTTCTTACTGGTTCTTTTCTTTTTTCCAGAATATTTCTGTAGCAATAGGGAGATCTTTTAGAAGTACAGGGCTTGAGACTGGATCAGTATAGTTGATTGCATTCGTAAACAGTGTAATGTCTGAGTTTCTGAATTTCTTAAGAGCTTTCTTAAAAAAAAAAATTCCCTGGTTCCCACTAATTTTAAGGTTTGAACCAGAACCTTATTTTTCTGGTTGTTAATTTATTTTTTTTTTACCCTATGCTTCCCAGTCTCCAGTGTTGTCCAATAAGCAGTTTCTTTACACACCTTTGTTCTTTTGCCAGTACTACCATATTCCATATTTTTTTCCAAAAAATTATTTAAACATAATGCCTTACTACTTCAAGTTTTTAATTTCTATACCCTCTTTCCATCACCTATTCTGCTTTTCATTCCATAAGCATAATTAACAGTGTTTTGGTAATGATCAATATATTTGTAAAGTTTTGGAGACATAGCAGGGTTGTCTGTTCTCACTGCATTAGGAAACTCTGATTATTCTTTTCTTTGTTTTTTCTAGTTTTCTGTTCTCTAATACAACTGACCAGGCTCTTGCTGCTTTGTTATTCATTTTCTTAGGAAGTCTAACTTCTTAAAAATGTTTGTGGTTGAGGGGTTTTGTTTCTCTGTCAATCTGTTTTCCTACCCACAACTTTGTTTAAACTTTTTTGCAGATTTTTCTTTCTCCTGAAGTAATGCTTGTCCCCAGTGTCTTCATTATATCTTAACAAAAAACCTTTTGTTTTAGGTTCTACTAAATTTTGGAGATTGCTGTGGTAGCTCCAGCCAATATCTTCATGGCTTTCTGGGTCAGCACTAGGGTGAATAACATGTGATGTCTGAAACTTTCTCTGAGGACTCTGTCTTTAACTCAGAGGAAGTAGATTAGATGATCCAATTGCTGGTTTTTTACTGTATTCTCTAACTTGACAAAAATGTCATGGGTAGAATGTTTTTTCCTCTTATTCCTGGAGACTGAATCCACTTGGCTGAGCTGCTATCAACCACTAAGTTTAACAGAGAGTTTTAAGCAACTTTGGTCAAAATTACTTTCTGAAAGTAAAGTTCTCTTTTTAGGGAACTTCATACTATCTGAAGAGTTCTAATTTAACAGAATCTTTACTTAAATAATATCTGTGAAATGAGAGAACCTGATAACCCCCAGACTGCAAAGTTGGCTGAAGGGTCCTCATCCCTTAACACCTGTTCCTGTAAAGCTCATTGAAAGTGCTTGCATGTGTAAAGTGTTACAGATAAGGTGTGGCAGCCCAGGGAATAAATGTTTGTGCATCATTCTTCCAGTGCAAACATTATATTGTCTGCATAATTCCCAGCCTGGTCTGCAAGGTACAAGTTCTTAATGAGATGCTCTCAAATACCTGATTTTCTTCAATTCTTTTCAAGATGAACTGTCAATGAGCAAAATTGCTCTTCAGTTACCTTGTAGGATTTATGATATTTTGGTATTATGGCTCTCTCTTCCCCCCATCCCTAGAAGCAGAAAATATTTTTCATGTTTTCTGGTATTTGAGTCTTTATTTTAATTTGAAAAAAAAATTATAGATTGCAATCACTCATTCCTTTTTTTTTGTGTTGCCTGACCTGCTTCCACTCAACCATTTCCAATTTCTCTCTATCACATTATTTACCTGTGGAGCTCATTTTTCTCCCTTTCCTTAAAAGCTTTACAGCCTTCTTAGCTTCTCTAAAACCTTTCCCAATTCTGCTTCTGTTATTAGTCACTCTTCCTAGGATGCTTTGATAGCACCATCTTCTCTTTATTTTGATCTTAGATGCATTGCTTGATCTCTGTTTTGCCGAGACCTCAGGGAATTGTAATATACAAAACAGAACCCCTCAAATAGCCAAACCAGTTCTAGCTGTTTTCAGTTCTGTTTTTACACTGATGTTAAGTACACTGAGTCATGTGTTTGGAAGTTAATGAGGACCCAGTGAAATGGGTGTCTGATATTAATGGGTGACAGCTTGCATTTCATTCAGGGCAATTCAGTGCTTGTTATTTCTTTTTCTGCAATGGTTTGCTGGTGCAAATTCAGTCAATAACAGCACAAGTCAGCTGCCCTGTGGGCACAGCTCTAAATTTCAGGGAAAGTGAGCTATAGAATGTAGTGCTGATAATACTGGTTGATTATCTCATAGATTAAGGAGCCACAAGTAGAAGGGCAGATGAAGGTTGAAGAAAAATGTTACTGTTAAAAAAGAAAAAAAAAAAAAGCCAACAAAACCAGAACAACTGAGGAGGGCAAAAAGTCCTTTTCCCCTGATTTGTCACTGTGCTATTCTGATGCTTTGTGTAGCTGAAATAAATGTCTCTAAGTCCAGTTGCAAAATGGCAAACATTTAGAAGGTCAGTAAGGTCTTAAGAGAGGATTATGATTTTGAGTGCATCTTTCTAATGAGGTAGAAGTTCTGTGAGTCATCTTTTTACCCTTTTCTTGAGTTTAACTGCCTCTGAGAACACTTTTTGGGTCAAGTTTAGGACTGGGATGATTGGAGGGAGCGAGGTGGGTGCACATAAGGATGTGTATAACTTTATTAGTCACTTCCCTGGTGTATTATAAGTAAAGTAAATACAGTAAGCAGAAATCTTTGCGGAAAGGACAGAAGACTTGTCTGATATTTGCTGAGGTGAAGTTCTGCTGAGCTGTTGTGGAATTCTTAGAATTCATGATGAATAGAATGGCTGTCATATGGAGAAAAAAGCAGCATAAGGGATATGACATCCATTGTGAAGTTAAGAGTATAGGAAAGTGACTTGGAGCATGTAACTTGAAATAGCTGATAAGTCATGCTAAGTTCATGAATATGAGATGGTTCAGTAAGAGAGATGTGCTTCTAATTGGGGAGTAGCCAACTAATAACTTAGATATTTGCAGTCTTGGAAAAATGCTATGATTTTTCCTTTATCTGAATTTCATTATTATTAGGATCAGTTTTTCATACCACGTTAATCCACAATTATAATTGCCAGGGCTTTATTGTTGACTTAGGATAAATGTTTTGAAATTTTTCCACCCCACATGTTTAAATCAAATATTTTTCTCACCTTATGTAACCAGCTTTGATATTTTCAGCTGTTCATTTCCGTCTATATGTCTTGAAGATAATTATTAAATTAATCAACAGCTCTGTGTTAATATTCTCCCCAGTTAAATTTATTTTTTGTCTCTTTTGTGACTCACTTTCTGTGGCTATCTTGGACAATGAGTTTTACAGCAGGGCTGGCTGCTGAAATAATTTATTGTAAATTAATATTACAGAATGTTTGCTTTTAGTCAAGTCATATTTGGAACATTGTGTTTAGGAACAGACTTAGCCAGCAGAAATAAACACAGCAAGATCCATCGTGAGTCATCTGAACCAATGCGTTACTTAGTTTTTGTACTTAAAAGCACTTTAGACCTTAAAAAAGTTCTTACATCAAGAATTATATGTGCAAGTTACTTAATTGCCTTCATAATGTTCTTTTGGTGTGACAAAAGATTAAGTAACTGTCAAACTCTTCAAATATAAGGCAAGAATTAATTCACTGTGTTACTCTTTGCCACAGATTATCCTTGAAAAGGATGTGTAGGATGTGAAAAAAATGCTCAGTTGAAATCTCCCTAAGTTGTACTTGCCTGGAAGCCTGCTTCTCAGCCATCTAATACCTGAAATCCTGCACCTTGTGTGTTTATTTGCCAAGTTCCAATTTAAGTTGATGATCCATGAACACCAAGGACAGACCTTTGCCAGAGATGTTTCATTTCTAAAGAGATGAGGCTAACAGGTGTGTTGGCTTTTCTGCCATGAGGATCCCTGATTTTCACTTGACTTTTACAGTGTGGTAGACTGTCACAAGTCCAGCTTGTATATTATAATATTACAGTTGTATTCTGAACCTTTTCTCTGCCAGAAATGTGTTACGTGAATGAAGGCTTGAAATGAATTTAGAAGATAATTTAGATTCACCTTAACTGTACACAATAGGAAATATATGGAAATAGTGATCAAAATTGTGGATGTTGATCAACTCCCTGTTTAATTAGACTGTATGCACTATCAGGTAGGTGTTGTAAACTGAATGAAAAATGCTAAGGTGAAGTGAAGCTGCTTTTAATTTTTACAATATTCTAGTTTAACTACCACTCTGTATATCAAGAAAAGAACTCTCAAATAAGTGAAAACATACCCTTTTTGCTTTTGATCCATGGGGGTTGACTGTGGATTGTTTTAGTTCCTGATTTGGGTGAAAACAGAACATTTAGTCTATAAAAAATGGTTTATAGTGATGATCTCCGTATGTGAACTGAAGTAGCTTAAACATTACCTTGATAAATCCAAACACACACTTAAATTATCAAAAACTGCAGCACAAACTTAGTTCAATTTACTTGAAAATTTGTCATCTGGAAGTATACTAAATATACTTTTTTTTTCTTTTTATTCTTTTTTTTTATTTTAATTTCCCCTGGCTCCTCAGTTCCGGAAAAAAAAGAACTGAGTAGGTGGAGAATAACTTTCAAAGTTCACCAAAACTAAATTAAAGCCAGCTGAAGATTTCTTGTTGAAAGAAAAATAAAAAAGGATTTTATCCTTTTTCACTCCAGAAGCCATCTCTGTTTTTTTCCAATAGGTGTTTCTACTTGCATTTAGAAGTACTGGTGGTTGGCATTGATAGAAACCTTTTAAATTTAGGTATAGTTTCTCCAGGTATAGGGAACTTCCAGCCTGGCACTATTGGAAATGCTGCCAGAGTGGTGCTGAGGACAAACTCAGAACTCTGAAGATAAAACAAGAGTGGGCACAAAGATCAGTGAGGAAACCAATCCAGAGATGCCAAATGCTGAAATGCTGTCTCTGTGCAGAAAAAGAAGCTGTAACACTGAGCTTCATCTGGATACACAAAAGTCCAGGAAGGGAGAAGCTAGGTGGATCTTTTGCCTACTTGATTGAGAAATGTGCCAAAAAAACCCCGACCCATAAAGCTGAGTGGGAAAGAGCAATGGTTGCCTTTTCTTGCAGAGATGCTGAGGAAGGGAAGAGGTAAAATGTTGCATTTATGAAATATGAAGTGCTGCTTGGCAAGGCTCACTACCACTGCTCTGAACAAGATGCCTGGTTTTTGGAGCTGTTTGGTGTTTTTGTTAGAAGTGCTGTCAGTCCAAAGCAGAATGCTAATTGTTATACAGGATTTATACCTTGGCCTTTACATATGGTGCTTTCAACAGTCCTTGTGTCCAGTTCAATTCTTCCTTCACAGAGAATGCATTGTTTAGGAGTACTTCCGTCTGAAACTTGGATTTTCCCCAACAATTTAGAAAGGAAAAGAAGAGAGGGGGTGCCATTCCTAGCAGTCAACCCACAGCCTACATCTGTCTCTGTCTTCTCTTTGGCTTTTAGCCTGCCCCAAAGGGATTGCAAACCCAACTCCTCCACCAGCTCCCCACTCCTATTTTAGAAACTAACCTCATTGTCTGGGGAGAAAGAGCTTTTTTCTGTTGCTTTGTTTTCTGCACAAAGATGGCGTGGGAGATGTTTTTTAAACTCCTGTATAATAATTTCCTCTCTTGAGACCTTCCAATCTGGCAGTGATGGTGTGTGTTCTCATGCACACGTGGGCAGTCTTTCCCTGCTCCCCCCAGTCCCTCTCTCTTCCTAACCACCCCTCACTCCCATATGTGTGCATCTACATACATCCACAAGTCAAAATCCATAACAGAGTTGAAAAAGGTCTTGTCTTTTGTGCAAACAAAAGCAGGGGGCAGGCAGAAAGACTTTATAGAAAATTGAGTTGAGTTTAGGCAGCAAAAACAGGTACAGTATGTGGTGGTACCAACTGTGTTTGCACTTACTCAATGTTGGATTAATTGCCTGTGTGATCAAGCTGCTACACAAGTAATCGCAGACTGGATTTAGTTTGACAACAACAACTTTCTCAGAGGAAAATCAACCACATTACATACTGTCAGTGTGAGTGAAAGATGGTCTGTGAATGACGCTGGTGTAAAAGAGGGTGTAATTGCATTCATAGCTGAAAACAGCAAAGGAAGAAGGAAGCAGATCTATGGTTATTTAGCAAATGTAACATCTGGCAGTTGAAGGTGTGTGTGTAAAACTAGAGTTTCATTTTAGCACCACAAGGGAGTTTAATTGTGAACTCCTGGTTATTAATTGCTATTTTTATTGTATATATTCCCTCGCTATATATTATACATTGGACTCATACAGTTACTGTAATTGCTTTTGAATTATTTACAGTAATTATAAATAATTGCACTAATGTAACATCAAGTAGAGGATAAACACCCAAGGGCGATATGAGGAATCAAGAACCCATACACTCTTCAGATGAGCAAGGAGGAGAGTTTAGTGCAACAGAGAAGTTACTGGGGAAGGGGAAAGTATTCTTTTTGAAGTTGCTTACATGCTGCAGCATCTTAATTGCTGATGGCTTGTTCTATCACCCTCACTGACAAACAGGGAGGCACTTCTCTGTCCTGTTACACATCTGGGTAACTGAAGCCTGGAGTAGCTCTGTGTGGTCTCAGGTGATATAATTAATGTCTTTAGTCAAGCCAAGATACTTGGGATAGGTCTCCAGTTCCCATTAAAAATATAAACTTTTTTTTTTTAAAAGGAAGGTCATAACATGAGTCTTCCATTATAAAGATGTACAAGTTCCCTTACGCAGGCTCCTTTTGATCATTAGTTAGATGTTTATTCCCTATATATAGGTTTTTGCTGGTGACTCTTTCCTTCATTTTCCCATACATTTCATTCTAAAAGCTGAGGGGGAAAAAGCTGAAGAATAAACCACGTATTGACTTAATGAATTTGGACTTGAGCATACCATTCAACTGAAAATCCACGTTTTAAAGAAAGAATATTATTCCAGTCTGCTCTGTTTTGGAGGTGTACTGTTTTCTGGAAGCTGGATACATGAGCCTTGTGCTGAAAGAGACTTCCTGCAGCCATTTAAGACTCTTGATCCAAGTAATGCTGAGGTAGTGGAGGAAGTCCAGGATTAAAAAAGTGAAAATACCTTAGCAGTTGATCATGTGAACTTACAAAGTCTATTATAGTACTTCAAAAAAGGAAGAAGGAATGAGGACAAATTTACATGACTAAAACCAGAAATGTTGGCTTGAACTGATTGCTGGTTGCCTAATCCAGTTTTACTACTGGTATCTGCACCTGAGTTACTTCTGTATTGAGAAGTCTTGCCCTTGATCCTTGGCCTCTGTGTTCTGGTGCTAAAAGCAGCATGCAGTTTTGGCTGGGATAAAGTATAGGTTTGAAAGTTCTCTATTGCTGCATTGTTTCAGTCTGCCCTCAAGATACCCAGGCTGTGGACTCCTTGCCCCAAAGTCTCTTCTTTACCCTTCTCTGAGGATGATTTTTAAACAGCTTATGTTGCCACTGTCAGTCAATTTGGGCAGAGCTTGTTGAAATAATGTAGAGAGGGATGGGTTTTGCAGGGGTGGGAAGAATTGGCAAGGCTGATGGAAAGCAGAAGTGGGAATGGGGAGAGTAATAAAGGACAGATGAAAGACTTCCAAGAGAATTTTGCAGTCTCAAGCCTGAATACTGAGGCTAGCTGTAGATTCATTTTGGTACTATGTAAAAATCTCATGCTGACTGCTTAAGTCAATATGGATCTGAGTTAGACCTGCAGAGTGGAAGAGCAGCGTGGAAGTGGAACACCTCCTGCACTGCTTCCTGACAGGACAGCTCAGCTCCTGTCTCATCATGCAGTGGGCTGGTGGAGTGGCAAAGCTGTAGCCATGAGTGCTTCCCTAGTCACTGCCTAGAGAAAATGCTCATGGCCTTCACTTTTTCTCATGAGGGGAGGCCCAGTGGGTGGTTGACGTGGGGAATAGAGAGCATCTCTTCTGTGCTGAGGCAAAGGAGCTTGTGTCTTCAGTGCCTCTGTACCAACAGGAAATGGCTTCTGGTATCTCCAAGTGCACAGGGACCAGCTTTGGTGGGGAGCATGCTCCTTCCCCCAGCACTCTGTTTGAGGGACAGGCGGGCTCTTTCTCACCAGCACACAGCAAGACAGGGTTGTGTCTCTGGGGTGCTGTGGTGAGGATACCCACAGGTGCTAAAAGTACCTTGTGACTCTTCATTTCGTGTGATCCTGCAACAAGATCATGCTTCAGTGTGCAGAGATCTAAATGATCTTTTGAACCAGGAATGTTCTTCTGAGTCATGACCGATGCTGTAGCAAGTAATCCTGTGTGCATAGCTGTGGTAGTGTATTGGAGTTGCAGCTGTCTGCTTCTCTTGGCTATTTTTCTGCTTGGTTTGCCTTTGTTTTGTTCACTAAGGTGCGTGCATGCGTGCATGTAAATACTTTCAGTGTTAAAGAAGTGGGTGTTTGGGGTGTTTTTACAGTGTGTAGAGGAGGTTGCTTTGGTTTTTCCCAGCCTAAAATTATCTTGGAACTCTCATTACTAGGGAGGATTCTCAGAGCTCCTTCTGATTTGCGTTTCTGTTGGCCATCTTAAAAAGCAAACTGCAGTGTTTAGTTTTTTATCTTACAAATGACTGAGTTAAAATCCTGTTCAGGAATGTTTGTCCTTGGTGCATGTACATGAATGTGAAGTATGTGTTTGCAGAGTGGATATCATCCCGCTGCTTTAGATGGATAGTGGGAACTTCACAATGAGCACTTATTTTTAAGAGTCTTTTTTGTGTGTGAATATTATATGTAGTTCACCAGCCTCGGGATGATGTATAGTCTGAGAATAAGACTAATAATAATAATAATAATAATGTAATATCTATTTGACCACTAAGATAATTATGTTTAGTTTAGTATTAAATCTATCTTTGTAAAGTATGAAATGAGGCATCAGATCCTTTCAGAAGATTAGTTCGTTCTCATTGGCAAAAGTGTTTTTGGCTAGAGCATGTGGGAATTGTGTGTGATTTCATACAAGACGCCTTTTAGACAATCCAAACCCCAACATTTTACCATCATGTATTTGCGTGGTGATATGAAGCAAGAGGCTTCTCGCTTGCATTTGGCTTGAGTCTTGCTGGTTTTGATTGTTAGTTAAATATCACAGAAATAAAAACAACAAAATAAAAGCACAGCCCCTCTTGAAGAATATCAGAGTTGAAAGGTGTTTACATCTTTAAAAGCTATAAGCTTTTAGAGCACTAGTGACTACATTTCCAAACTTCCCTAATGCATTCAGTGAAATTCTGTTTAGAAGGATAACACTCCAGATAAAGATCATCAGGAGCCTGCTGTGCAAGTGGGGCAGTTAATTTCAATCGATGCAGGCAGGGCTATGTAGCATTCTTTAAGAGTAGTAGATACAGCACAGTGATTACTTTGAATTCATGACTGCTTGCTTTTGCAGTGAAATCTTCAAGGCTGCTCCTTGAAGAATGTACATGGGAATATCACCGTAAAGAGGGAGCTAGCTCTAAGGAAGGTATCAGTCACATGCCATGCTGACTCCACCTGAGTCAAAACTTCTTGGTCACCATGACACAATATTCTTCAGAGACTGCATATTTCCTTGATATGGTTCCACCTCTGGCAGTTTCTTTTATTCTGGAAGTAATTTCATGAGAAGAGGGAAAAGAGAGACTTCCTTAGTATTGGCAGATCCATGTATTAGTGAAACTCAAAGGGTGCAGACTCATAGAATCATTTTAACCTTGGAAGCTTTGTTGGTTTTGTTTCAGAGTAATTTTTATCAGGAGAGACTGTAGTCACCAAAATTAGTCATTAGAGGAAGATCCAAGATTTTTATAATTCCTAAGTACACAGTCATTCTTTTCTTGGTGCTGACTCTGTTGCAGGGCATCTGTAAATCTGTTGAACAAACCTGGACTTGTTATTAAAACCTGTAGGCGGTGTATTTGGGTGTGAGAGGAATGACTGATTTCAGATTGATTATTAAGTAGTATTTTTGGTGATAGTCCAGGCTATTTTGAAAATGAAACTAATGATAAAAAAGCTTTCAGCAATTACGTGATCATTTGGGGGTTTTTATTGTTAATACTGAATTATAGTAGGTCTTATTTTTTTTTCTTGGGCATTTTAGAAAGAAAAGAAATAAAATAGTCATCATGTATGAAGTATCTGGATTTCTGTCTTTGCTGACTGAGGGAGTGGTTGGAGTAGACTTCTCAATGCTTTGTGTGGTAAAAACCAGTGCCCAAGCGTGTGTTCATCGTACACTTTAACTAACTTGTGTTGGACTCCTGTGTATTAGGTAGAAAATTACATGTATGAAATGTCTCCTTATTCCAGGAAAAACATTGGCGGCTGATGCACCTGATGGACACAGAGCTCACTTCTCTCAACAGACCACCCTTAACAAAGGACTTAGCAAGTCTATGGGATTTCTGTCCATCAGAGGAACACAAGATGAGGAAGACTTTTTCCAGGGCATTTCTGCAGATTACAGTTTGGGTCAGGAAGATGTTTTCTGTCCTCATAGGTGTAAAACCAGTGAGCTTGAGAAAAAAGGTCACCTTCACACAGATGTCCCTCCCAAACGGAAAATATGGGCTTCTTCCACAGATTTGCTTTGCACTACTGACAAGGCAGCTGAGAGGGACCATGCTGGAGGCTCTCACAGGCACAGCCATCAGTGTGAAACATTTACAGTACGGACTTCTACTGCTGCCAGAAACAAGGAGGCAAGATACTCTGATGGGAGCATAGCACTGGATGTCTTCGGACCACAAAAACTGGACCAAACGCACCACGGGCCTGAGACATCAACTTCTGCAGCAATATCAAGTGCCTTTGACAGGATAAGAGAGAGGCAGAAGAAGTTGCAGCTTCTGAGGGAAGCTATGAATGTAGAAGGTTAGTGAAGCTTTTTGATTTTCTGAGTATTCCAGTCATCAAGTAAAGATTTCTCGTTATGATAAATTTGACTTTTCTTGTAGCAGCTCTTGAAACAGCTGAGGTATTTGCTTCATCTTTTTTACATAAAGTGAAGTCATTAGAGCGTCTGTTGCCAGTGAAGATAAGTGTGGTTGTCCAGATTGCTTACTCAGAGTAGTTGATCTCTAACAAGTATCAGGCTCATCAATTACAATTAGGAAGAAAAAAAGCTGGTAACAACCAATTGTCAAGTAATTTTCCTCGAAGGAAGATTCTCATCTCCAGCTATTAGAGATGGATTTATGCCCCTGAGGAAAGGGAGAATTTAATCTCCAGATCTCTTGTTTTTGTGCTGTATAACTCTGGACTTAAGCCCTTAAATATGAAATTTTTTTTGGCGTCGTGTTCAGATCTTTACTTCACTGGGAATACCTCACACAAGTTCCATCAGTTCATTAAAAAAACCCATGGGGTAAAAACAAGTCTTGTTGTGGGGAAAGTTATAAAATTACCTTGATGAAGAACCCTGTAAGTGGAATTGTATGTTTTATTTGCTTTGGTTTTGTGGGGTGATTTTCAGGGGCTGTAAGTTTGAGACAGTTGGATAGAAACCGAGAGCAGAGCTGGATCCTGCTTGTGCTGGGCCAGCAAGCATAACTTGGGTCATCCAAGGTGTATGGTACAAGAGCTGTATGTACAGAGCTAGCACAGGCATTTACTCAGGTGCACTCAAGGACTCATGAGTTAGCCTGCCTGTTGTGTGTGAGAAGTAACTGTGAAAACACACCTTATACCTTGGCCTCCTCCTTCTGCCTGAGCTGTAAACACCTCCATATCAAGGAGAGATAATAAAGCCTTTTGCCAAGGTTGAATTTCTGAAAATGCCTGTTCATGCCCTTTGTGGCCATCTTGGGAGATGCTTGTATTGCATTTAGCACGGGAAGCCAATCCTTTCCTGTGCGTGTGAGCCTTTTGTTCCAGAAAGGAGGAGTGTTGCTGAAATGACATAGGCAGGTTAAAAAGCTGCTGTGATTTCTGTACAGCTGGAGTTCTTTTGTGCTCTCAAATCAGCATCTTCCAGATGAGGGTTACATTATCATGTGAAGAAATGAACATAGATGAAAGCAGCTCTATGGAGATACCATTGTTTATCTCTATAGCAGTTTATTATCTGTTGTTATCTACCAGGATGTCTGATGAGATACAGGGAAGCTTGGTTGGCTTTTGGTTGAAGAGTCTGAAATCAACAGGGTCCATCTCAAGTATATGAGTCAACTCAATGTTGGAGATAGGCAGGTGACAGAGTTTAAGAGGAGGCCACTCCCAGCATTGGGAAAGCTCAATAGCCTTGTTGATCAGGAGTGCACCTTTGTGCAGGTTTGTGTTGCACAAGAGCAAAACCAAAAGCATGGCCAAACCCATTGATGAGCAACGGGTTTATCATTCTCATTCAAGCAGATTGGGAGATGGCAGAAAACAAAACATGCCTGTGCCTTGCAAACTGAGATAGGTCAGATGTGTGAAACTACTCGATTCATAAGGGAAATGGGTGAAAGTGCACTCAAAGTAAACTGGCAACTGGGCCTTAGTAGTCACAGAGGCTGAGTGACAAACATGCACAGGGAAGATTGAGGCAATAGCCAGTGACTCACTGCCCATCCTTCTGAATTACTTGCTAGGAAAAGAGTAAAGACACTTTCTCAACAGGTAGCTGGGTTTCAGAGTTCTCTATTTTCAAGGAAGGTGTGTTTTGCTCTTGCAGGTGGGAGTGTGTGCTTCACTGTTATATTTTAGGCTCTCAGTTGTTGGATTTCTTCAGTCAGTTAACTACTTAAAGAAAATCTTTTGGACCAGAAACTGGTGGTGAATGTGAGTTTTTAATGAGCAAGTTTAAAGAAGTATTCTAGTAAGATGGGTGATGAATGCTTTTTCACATAAGAGTTAGTTGCTGTTGTCTTATAGGGCTTGAAAAGCCTGACTGGAAGTATCTATTCTGCCTTAGTGAGCAGATTCACAAGTCTTAATACATAAAGTCTGCTAGTCTGTACTTCTTTCCCTTTTTTTGTTCCATATGTTTTACTGTTCCCCATCTTACATTTTTTTACACCAGACCCTTGAGATCTTTCATAAGAAGTCTATTGCCAGTTTCATCTGTCAAAGAACTGAAAAATACGGTCTTGAGGGTTTTTGTGCATCACTGCTCTATGTAATTTTGAAGTACTTAGTGGGTAGACAGATATTTCCACATCCAGCACTATCAAGTGTCAAGTGTGTGTGGAATTACTCTTCTGACCAGCGTAACTGAGACGTATGAGTGAAAAATAGGGAAGGAGAATAACTTACTTCTAAAGTTCATGCAGTTTGGAATAAGGGTTCATTTCAGTTTGGAGGGGGAGGAATGGGCAAGGAGTCACGAGAAACAGGGTTATGACTGGGTAACAGAGGAGAGCCAATCTGCCTTCTCTTTGCCAGGTCTGGGGATAATTTCAGTTCAGCTGGGCTCAGGTCTAGGTTACAGCTAAGCCTGTGTAAATTGTATTAAGCCTATGCTTTTGGCTGTATACATTATTTTTCTGTTTTTGAATTGTGAAGTGACATTGGGCTCTCAGTGAGTTGAACTTGGCAAGATAAAACTTCCCTCCTCAAACTACAAAGGAATTTAAGTGACACATGGCTTATTTTTCTTTAACATACTTTGGGTTAAGCTGGTAAACTTTTCTGTTATTCATAAAACCTTAACGAGCTGACTGCCTTGGAAAAAGAAAATGTTCTTATGCATAGGCTCTGGTTTGCCAAGCTTTCACTCAGAACAGATTTTTACAATCTAAATTATAAACTCATGAAAAGCAGAGTTTATAGTGGAAAGAATGACAGAGCTTTAATTACAGCTGTGCTGTAGTACTGTGTAGTGAGCTGCAGACCATCTGAAGTGCACTATAATATACTGTTGGAACATCTCAGATTTAGCCTCACAAGGCTTCCAAGGACCGTGTCCTTGTGACTGCATTGCTCTTGAACTTGCTGTTTTATGTTAATCTGCTGTACAGTTTCAGGGTTGGGATTGTTTATCTCTTCTATACTGAAGATGATTGTTTATGATTAGGTGCCATTTAGCCAGATGGGGGCAAGGGCAAGAGTCTGCTATTTGACTTAAGGTGTAGCCAATTCTGATTTCTAATAAGAGACTCCAAAAGTATGTGTTAATTTTACCAAGAGAGTAAGTTCTTTATCTTTGCCCGTTTGTTCATTCTTGTTTTGTTATGGAGGTTTTGTGACCTTAGAATTTATTAGAGTTATGAAGCTGTTAGGTGTTAAACCCAAACATTTTTCCTGTGCCCGGAGAGCAGGTTTTGTTTTTGTTGTTCCTTTGAAGCTTGGAAGTTGTTGCCTGGCACCTGCTGATAGTGTCCCACTTCTTTCAGAGAGAAAATAATACTCTTTTACATTTTGCAAGCTTGAATTGAAGCTCAAGAGCAGGAAGGTGTCATTTGTTCTCCCGTGCTCCAGGTTTTTTTGCCTTCTCTCCCACCAAACTGATTGTATCTCCTGACACATGTGAAGTGTACACACACTCAAATTTTCCTATCCTAGGTCTGCCTTCAAATAGCTCAGTAGCAAGGCAAAAGGCTGTGAGATGGTAATGGTAGCCTTGTCTGAACCTCTCCTTTTGCTTAGGCAGCTCCTCCCCCCACTCTTTGTTTTGAGTGTATGCATAATTCAAAGTGAAAGGGTTTATGTGTTACTTGAGTGAATGAGTATCCTTTTAAAATTTTTTTTTAAATGCACTGCTGTTTATGAGGATGTTGTAAATGAGATGCATGAGGGAGTGTAAAGCTTGCCCATGTCCTTGTGGAACACAGGACAAAACCAGTTAAGAGAGTAATAATATAGCTGGCTGTGGGTTGAAATAGCAGACAAGGCAAAAAAAGATGGAAGGATACCGAAAAAGTTGATCTTGCTGAAACTCTGGAATGCTGAATCCAGGGGTGGGGAAATGGGGGTGGTTTGGGAATATTCTCAAGCATTTAGATGTTTTTTGCAGTTGGGAGCCATGTGAATTCCAGACCCACAAGCTGTGTTTATTTCTCTCTCTTTTTACCTTTATTTTTTTTCCAACAGAAAACCCAGATTATTAAGTCCTCAGATTTTGTTTTTTGTCCAGTTTTGTCCAATCCATTGCTCTTGCTTCATGGAGTCAGCAGGAAGAAGCAGTAATACTCTGTATTTCTGCACAGTAGTCTTTTCCTCCTAAGTCATCTTCCACGTGTTTATCTCATGAAACTGTTCTCCTTAGCTACCTTGAAGACTCACTTGGACCCAATTTATAAAATTTTCATGTTATGACAGCCTGTGTTTAGCTGGGAAGGTTGCAGTTAAAGGTTACAGTTAGAGATACTGTAAATCCCTGGATTTTAGATGCTCTCTTAGTTTGAAGGTACATTTTTGAATAAGGGAAAATTTCTGCAGGTATTCAGGCAGCTGTTGGTAGCAAATTTATCCCAGCAGATTAAGCCCCAGAGATTTGAATTTGGGAGCTTCTCTAGAAGTGAGTTAAATGGGAAACTGGATTTAGGAGGGAAAAAAAGGAATAGTTGCTTTACAAACCTAGCAATGTGAATTCATTGAAGTGCACATACTTTCTTTTTCTCTTGAATTGTATGTTCTGGGTTTCTGTGTTCACTGTGGGCCATTTGAGTAATGCACAATGGCACATCTGTTTGCATGTGGAAGCAAAGGAATGGGAAGTTTGCACGTCTTCTGGTGCTGCAGTGTGTTTTAAATTCATTGGTGGCAAAACAGATTCTCTTGTGGTTGGTCTGTCCAGTAGAACAATATTCAGAATTCATTTTAATGGATCTGAGAGGTAGGATAATACACTGATACTATTCTGTTTTGAGAGCTCCAGCTGTTGGTTTTACTGAGACAAGAGATGGTGGCTTTTCAAGGAAGAAGATATTTGTGGGATATCTGTAAAATACAAGTACTATGGCATCAGCAACTATTGCTTTGTGCTGAGTTAAACAGCTTAATATTAGGTAGTAAACCAGCTCTTAAAATTGCATAATTGCACAGCAGAGTGGCATCTGCTTTATCTTTCTATCAAGCTTTCAGCAGCTCACACAATCTGAGATTATCAATTTTTGGTCAATACATTACATTCTCAGTTGGATAAAACGTTTAAATTAAAACAGGCAAACAACTTTGTTAGACAAACTCTCGCTCTGGGCCTGTATTTGTTTACATACCTTTTCCCAGATGGCATGATCCAGATCTGGAAAACAAGGGTATCTTTCTAAGTGCAAGACTCTTGAGTTCTTACCAGACCCTGGCGTTGTTATTGTTAATCTCTCTGTTTTGCTTTCTAGCCTAGCACTAGAAATGTGTGTTCTGTGCAGTTTTCCAAGGCTACGTTTTCCCTGTAGATTAGATCCTGCCAGGCTGTCTGCATCAGATTGGGCTCCCTGGGGGGTTGCCTGGATGGCTGGCGACTTGGACTGCATGTGCAATACAACTTTTTCATGTAGAATGTGAGTGGGGAAATCTTGCAGGTTAAAATGAGCCTACTCCCCTACAAGTCTGAATGGGTTAGTTTACTTTGTCAGTTGTTGGATGTGAATCCTTACCAGGAATTTGAACTGGATCTTGATGTCCTTCTTGTTAAACCTATACTGGCTTGCATAAGATAGTTCAAGTTTTCTTAGATGAGAAGAGGAAAGGAAAAAGAAAAGCAAATATGAATCTGCTGATTTAACTCATGGGAAAGAACTGAGTCCCAGCTTCTCCTGAAGGACAGTTAATGTGTTTTAAGTGGTGTTATGGTACCACTCTCCTGTAATAGACACCCACCAGTAAACTTCAAAGGGCAAACAAGAGCTCTCTCTCTCCCTGTCGTGAAACTGTCGGTTTAATTCTGCCGCCTTCTCTGTGCCGCCAGAAATAATTCTGTAATGATGTGTATTTGAAAACCTGTGTATCTGATGTGACTCGTGTTCAGAATAATGAAATTCCAGGCTGAATGTGGTTCTCTGATTTCTGTTGAAGTTGGCTGAGGTGAGGCTCTCTGTAAGTGACTTGTCTGGGCTTGCATGTCTCGCCTTGCGTAAATAACGCGTTTTGTTATTTTATGCTGCATGAGGTGCCTGGGAGGTTGTGCTCTGCTGGTTTTGATAGGGAACTTGAAAAAGCACCACTGCAGCACTAAGCAGCATGAAGACAGACTCTTTAGCTTGTAATGCATCGTGTACCTTGGCATCATGGAGCTACCACATGTTTATTTTGCTTATTAGTACAAGTTTTATATATTCATTTTAGTTACAAACTCTTAAAGCATGCTTAAGCTCATGGGGGATTTTTTTTCTACTAAGGTATGAAATAGTTCAAAGTGTTCTGGTAAAGGACTGTAATCTAAACAGTGAAATGTTAAGGAGGGTAACTGATACAATTATTTTTGCTGCAATGTGCTTGGAGTTTGTAGAAGTTAAATCAGTTCTGAAGTCTCTCTTCAGTCACCAAAATTTTTTTTAAAAAACCAAACCAAAAAACCCCAAGAAACTAAGACAACAAACCAAGGCTATCCAGAATTCCCAGAGAAAATTGTAAACATGGGAGATAAGTTGTTTTATTGTAGTCTTTAGCTTTTGTTGTCAATTTTCAGCCCCTTCCCAGACAGACAGACTAGAAGTTTGTCCTTAGTTTGAAACTTCTGTATGAAAAGCTAAACTTTAATTTGATTCCAGAACTGAGACTTTGTGACCTTTGGAAGCCAATTCTTAATTAGAAGCTTAGCTTGGACATGGTCCAAGTGCTTTCTTTGAAGTTAAATCCTAATATGATATGTTAGAATTGAGGAAAACTTGCTGGAGGAGACGAGAGAGCATAAATTATTTGGATGACTATGTGAGCATTATAGATGGAATATTCTCAATATTTACATTTTAATTGAGTATTTGCAGGTCTGCAGTGCATATTCTGTCTGTGCCCCAGGAAGGAAGGAAGGAAAGTGCTTGGTTAAGAGGGGGTGCAGTGCTGAGAGGATGTATGGGGTGTACACAGACATTTGTGTAGGCCTGCAGAGAACTGGAAGGAAGTTGCCCCAGCAGCAAACAGTTCCACAGTTCCACATCCACATATATTTTCTCTAAACAGAGCAAAATGAATATAAATCTAGAGGATTTACATGGAATTTCAGGATGTAGCTTCTTATTTGCCTTTAAACTTTGCCTGATAGCCCAGCATAGAAAGGTTGTTGAATGCTTCCAGCAGATGAGAAAAATACCTTTGCTTGTGTTCTTGGGTTGTGTGGTCTTGATTAGGGAGAAGGATGTGGCAAGACAGGGGTGTGGTCCTGTCTCCAGCTCTACTTGTGAATAGGTTTGAGCCTTGTTGGGCCTTATGTGGGGGTCTGTGACAATATTGAGATAAACAGTACATGGAAATCTTGCTTTTGGTTTCTGGACTCGTGAACTTCTTGGCCTACAGCATGGCACCAGCTCCTGCTAACAGGATGAGTCAGGAGAAGTCAAACACCCTGCAGGGTCCTGTATCATGCCACCACCTACAAACACTTGTCTTGTGGTTTAACTGCATATTTCTGTTTTACCACGGGTTTGGTTTTTTCAAAATTTAATGTCTCAACGAACCAAAATGGAGCCATAATTTGTGTGCAATTTGAGAAGCCCCAACTGCTGACTAAGTGGAAAAAAATAAGTCTGTTTAAAATCTCATGTCATATTTTATTGTTCCCTCTCCATCATCTTGCTTCAAAGTCAGTTCAGCAGACTTGAAAAACCTACTGCTAACAAAACTACTGGGAAACAAGAGGTCTGCTTTTAGTTAAACATTTCAGTACTGTAGCTCCAGTGTCATGTTTGGATTGATGCCTCACTTAAGGGCTGGGAGCATTTTAAAAACATCTCCAAAAGCTACCCACTGAATTTGGTTTTTATTTCCCATGGTAGGCAAGTAATTGCTAGACTGGGGGCAGATTGCTTTGTTGTAAAATCCACAACGTTGAAAGTAGCCATTGTGAAAGATTGAAGCAACCTCACTGCTCCCACACGCCTCAGTGGATTCTTTTCATCTTGCTGTAGGTCCATATTGCTCCCTTCTGAAAGTGTAAAATGTTCTTTGGATTAATTGGGTTTCATCCTTCTAAACTGTGCAACTGGGATGGGCTGGTGAGACTTGTTGGCTTCATGAATTGACTTGCAGCTTTGCTTACCTTTCCCAGTTTTCTTAAAGATTCCCTACACAGCCCAAGGGAGCTGGGTAGAAGTGGGGAAAATACTGGCTTTTAAAGAGGAAGGTTTTGGAAACAGGGGATCATGACCTAGGCTTTAGTTCTTGGAGTACTGACTGCATTATCTTACTTCATGCTTTTTTCCTATTTGGAATTTTTCCTACTTCTATAGGAAGCCTGTATGAGTAGTGTTGTTGACTAACCTGTTGTCTGACCTAGTAGAAATTATGCAGCAGGTTTATTGTTTCCTCAGAATTTTCACCAGATGTTTTGTTTTCTGGATGTGGAAAGTTGGAACTTCCGATTTCCTTGTTGCAGCCTCCAGAAATACCTGCTCATGTGTTCCCCATTTTGTATTCTTGCATTGCATATTCCTTGCTGTAGTAACTAGCACTTGTTTTCACATCAGTTACATGTGTTTTTTCTATATCACTGCCTTTGTTTTCAAAAACATTAACTGTAGTTAGACCAGAAACAGCCTTCTGCAAATAAGGGCACCTGAGGTTTTTTGTCTCACTTTGACAGTGAAGCATTGATATTCCCAGGGTGTAGAGACTCTCTTTTTTTGTATGTGTGTTCTGCTTTTTTGCACATTCTGTGGGTGGTCGTTGGCTTGTGCTTAGGAAAGTTCTGGGAGATGGTTGCAAATGTCAAGTACATATCCCCTTCTGTGGAGTCCTTTGCTCCAGTATGTTATTTACGTAATCCCCTGAGAGTAGGAACTGAGACTGCTGTATTGATTTCTCATCACATCAATTTAGCTGTTCTGGTTAATTAAATATCCTCTAGGGGCTTACTAATTGATTGTTAATCATATTTTGTGGATGTCGAAGATGAGCTGAATTACAATTTTCCAGTGCTTGCTTTATCTCTGTGGATATTTTTCCTTTTATGCCATAAAGGAACCAGGGACTGAGTTCTGGTGATTGCTTTTTATGTGCAAGAGGTGCAGACCAAGTGTTTGCACCTGTTTTGTTTGGAGGAGGGATCTGGTTTTGTGTTGGGTCTCAATGGGCTTTTTTAATACTAGTTTTAACTTGGAAGTGATGTTGAGGGAAGTTCAGAGGAGGTGGCTGTATTGGGATAGCCAAGAGAGGCCAGGCTGACCACAGAACCCTCAGGCCATGGGAACGGAATGGGACTGCCCAGCATCCCCGGGGTGTTTGCTTTTAGACTCCATAGCCACAGACAGACATTTTAAAATGGTTTGAAAATATTTTTAAAATTTCAAGTGTTTGTGTTTGATTTTTACATTATGACTGTTGCTTTCTACTTCTGATACCTTGATTTAAACTTTCAGAGCCTTTGAGAAGGTACAAATCTTATCACAGCGATGTTTACAGTACTTCGAGTGAAAGTCCATCTGTTATTTCTTCAGAACCAGATTTCAGGCAAGGTAAGACCTATGTTTAAAAACCCAGCAACCAAACACCCAAATAAACAAAAAACCTAAAGAAAAAGGTTTGAGATGAGAACCAGACCCCAAAAGCTTTTAGTAGGAGTCTTGATAATAGTCCTGATACAAAGTTCTAAAATGATGAAATTACAACATCAGTTACAGATCAGCATAATGTGCAGTCTGTTCAGAAATGAGTTTGACATTTAGCACTCTGGGAGGGAAGTTGGTAGGAAAAGCTGGAAATAGTTAACTTTTTATTAGAAGTGTTCTTTTTTACATGACATGCTGCAAAAAATGATCGAGTTGTTGTTAGTGCACAGTAACAGTGAATTATAAAATCCTTATATGGGGCCTCCATGGTATAATTGTATCAGTGGGTTTTATCATGAGTGTTAAGTGGTTTATAATTTATATGCAAAGGATTTCAGTGTAATGCAAAAGTACTACACAGTACAGGCTCTTTGTAAGATAAGTTTTTAAGTAGTTTCTATTAAATCAATCACTTGAAAAAGCAGATGATACTAAGGATTGTTTGCTGATGTATGGCAGGGAGAATCATCTTTGCAGAATCATTATAAAAAATAGAGACAAATCGTTTGGTGAAAATTAGGAAAGAAAACAACAGTTAGGAAGCTGGAGTACAGCTGCACTATATGTATTCTGTATGCACAGAATTCCAGCCCAGCCTCCATGTACTCACTGTTCTCTCAACCTCCTTTGTCATTGTCTGTCCTTGTGCTTACTGAGCCAGAAGCCTGAGGAGCAGTAACAAGTATTGGGACTCCTGTAATTTCCCTTTACTTGCTTGCAATTTGGAACAGACTGTTGATGTGTTCCAGTCCAAAGTCAACAACTCTTAAGTTTGCACAGGCAAGATAGAGCTGCCTTCTAGTCGTAGTATATATGGACTCAGTGAAATGACTATCAAAAAGAGCTATTTCTACATCAATGTGGCTTTAGTGTGTTCTGCAAGAGATCTCCTGCCAGCTCTGTTTGCTGAGGGAACAGTTGAGAGGGGAAGTGAAGTACTGTGTAAAATCAAGCTCAAGTGTAGCATCTCAGGTGCTGCTACAGGAAGATGTCCCAGCAAAAGCTGTAATTTTACAAAGAGAATCACAGGTTAATATATTGCCAAAAGGAAAAGAAACCTATAAATTATAATGAGGAGTCAGATTCCAGGGATAATGATTAGAAGTTCAGATACTGCTCTCTTAATTCCTTTTCTTGTGTACTGGATGCATAGTTAACTAGCTGCTCTCTTTCTGGTCTGGAGTAGTTTTGTATGATGTCTGCTGTGTGTTTGTCTCAACTCATGGCTGACAAAAAAGATGTGTTACCTGGGGAAGGTGTCTGTGCAATTGTGTGGGGTTTTATTGTGATTTCTTTTAGGCCTGCCTTAGTATTCTTCTTCAAAGGACTATCAGCTACTTTTGTTGGGGTAAAACTGTAAGATAGCTCTGAAAGCTGAAATCAACTTCATAATGTTAATTTGTTTGATACTGTAGTGCCATTGTGCAGAACACATGAATTTGATTCCTTCTGAGTAATCTCATATGACTGATAAATCCTTGAGTCTTAGATGGGATTTCTGTGTGCTTTGTTGCCCAGTCAGGTATTAATTTGTCTTTTGGTTTGCTAGTGAGAAGAAATGAAGGTTTCAAGAGAGATGAGGCCAGTGGTGTGTTATCAGGTGCTGATGATATCTCCACATCAAGTCAAGCTAATTCTCAGAGAACAAGGTAAACCCTTAGAAAACAATGTGTCTTGGAGTGCTTTTTCTTTGTCAAAGAATGTATCCTAAACCTGCAGGTGAAGTTTTTCACTCCCATCCCTGCTTCTGGTTAAGATTAAAAAAAAGGCATGTAATACTTGAATAAAAATGACATTTCAGAATTATATATTGCGTTCTGAAGTAAAAGTCTCATGATGGACTGTAATGTAGAGGTAAGTTGGGTGTCCGCATTCAGTTCCCATATTTAATGGAGACTGGGTTGAAATCTGTCAGGTTGTAGTAACTGTCAGAAGGTCAGGGGGTATGTTCTGCTTGGAAATACTTAATTGTTTTTTAATTGTACTTTGCAAAATAAAGTTTTTGAAGTTACTGATATTAATACAGATTTATTTGCATTTTTTTCATTTATTAAGGACATGGCAACATGCTTATTTCCTTGAAATAAGTCAAAAGCCATATATTTGGTTTGGTTATTTTGTCAAAATCTTAGCACGTGTTTTTGTGTTTGGATTAATGTTTTTTAATACCTCAGCACTTATTAAGCAGGCCAATTCAGTAACAGTTTATGCTTTTTGAAAACTACTTTGCTGTGCAGTGTATTCAAATATTGCAGCTGTGTGAGCTTCATTTTTCCAAATGCCATTCATCAATACAGCTTTAAAAAGTAGGTTCTGCTTTGAACATCACCTTGATACAGCATCCTTTTTAATACAGCAGAAGCATATCTTGCCATACCTGTTACGTTTTGAGAATGGTTCCACTCTAAAGGTTTGAAAATTTTTATTGACATGGACCTTTTGGATTTAAAAGTTTCTTCTGGTCTTCACCAGATACCTAATCACCTTGGAATATTTTATCAAAATGATGCACGTAATTTTTGTAGCAAGGGGTAAAAAATAAAGGCACATCTCCTTCTTCCCCTCTTCCCTCATCACATCACAGCAACAAAGCCTTCTCTTGGCAACTGTTTGCTTTGCTTTTTAGATCAGGAGAAATATTGCTGCTGTGCTCGATATTCTAGGATCTTTATATGTTTTTGGCATATGTTGGAGGGGTATCCTGCTCTATCCTATTAAAGAAACTTGGAAGTGTGTGAAGATTGGGCCTGTGTTGGGTGATGTGACACTGCTGGTGAATGTGTCATCCATGTTCACTTAAAGCACAGGGTGATGTCAGTAAACAGGGCTTAGAGCTGTGCTTTGAACATGGAGATGAAAATAAGTGAGTGCTCCTTGCACTATATTGTGTGCCAAAAATGGATCTGGGTAAGGAAGGGTCTCAAATGAACTGCATCTCACTGCAGGTGAGCACGAGAAGAGTTCCCTGGGGGTCGTACAGCTTTTGGTTACCTGAGTTGATGAATTGGTTTCCTTAGTACCTGCGTTTTGCCTGAGAAATGCAGTCATCTAAAAACCTATATTTTGGCATTTCTGGCAGGGAAGAAGTTTTTAGGTGCAGTTGAACTGAGTCCACACAGTTTTGTTGTCAGGAATATGAAATCTGTGTAACGCTGTATGTGTCAGTGGTGTCCAAGCAGCCATGGGAATCCAGCCTGTCTTCACATAATATGTGCTTTTATGACAGACTTCTAAGGGTTACTGGTTTACATTCCATGTAACCCTGTTCAAGAACTGTACATTTTTACTTTGTGTTCATGCTGTCTTAGCACCACACTAAAATGGCAAATCAGATTATTGCCACTGTATGTACAGAAACAATATATAGCTTTCTTAACTTATTTGCCCTTTTTTTTTTTTTTGGTGAAAACTGCCAAGTCAACCTTCATTCTGCTTTGCCTCGAACCCAGGAAATTGCCCATTCAGCACCGTAGTTATGCTTCCAAATAAACCGGCAGTAATTTGCGGATGCTGATAGAGAACTTTTGTTTCTATTTGCAAAGTATTTCAGAAACAGAAAGTAGTATGTGGTATGTAAATGAGTCACGTTGTAAATGAGTCATTGTTGTAAATGAACTGGGCCTATTATGCAAGTGAAAATGCTGAGGTAAAGCAGTACATAGTTTCTCATGGTTTGTTTCACATTATTTTATATTACTCTGTTAAGACTGGTTCCTTTAATGGATGTAATTTGTATATGTGTGAAGTCTAGAAGGAAAATATGTTTTGCAAGCACAGCATAGACTTACCTGTTGTACTTAGCAACAGAATGAATCTTACGTGTATGTAACTATACAGTATTTTTTAGTATTTTTTTTAATTTCTTGTATCCTTGACCTCCACTCTGATACCACTGCACTTGCACAAAAATGTCATAGTAGGGTACCACAGGTAGTTATTTACTGATTTTCATAATTGTTCACCCATTTTTATAGGTGAACAAATTTGGGGGTTTATATCCTACCAGGCAGTACATATATCCAGTATGAAGAAACAAGGCTGCCAGCTAGTTTTACTAGCTTCTTTTGCAGACCTCTACTGATAAGCAGGACAGCAGCCACAAGCAGAATTCAGTCCTGTAGTAATACTTAGATTATACCTCTGTTAATAATATGAGCTAAATAGAAAGCAGTGTGCTCTTTCTGTCCTACTACAATAGCTCCTAAAAGATTCCAATGCTAACAAGTGTAAAAGGAATTCCATCCAAGATGGTAGTTAGTTAAATGGGGGATTTCTAAGAAAATAACTTAATATTTTTATCCAGGACATTTCATGTTGCTGCTTTAAAACGTCCTGTGCTGCAACACACCATGGCTTTTATAAGTTCAGGAACCTCAGGTCTCAAAGTAAAACTGGTGATAACAAGTAGTTCCAAGGAGCAGGATCTCAGAGTTTATATGCTTTGACTGGCCATTCGATTCCAGGGTTTGGGGAAGTATATGTAACTTAATCCATTACTTAAATTCCATCAGCACTTGGGAGCATGTTTCAGGGTCTCTCTTGTATCCAAGAGATACCATCTGTACTTCAGTACACCTTCATTTTACTGCTCCTGTGGCATAGTCTTAGAGCCAGTCTGTTAGTTATCCACAGAATTATCCTGATAAAATTGAGTTGTAAATCAAATAGGAGGGTTTGGGTTTGAGGGAGGTTTCCTTTAAAAGAAGCAGCAAAGCTGTTTGGACTTATCAGAAGGTGCAGCTTGTGCTGCTTGGGTGGGCTGGGCTGGGCTGGCCTGTTAAATTAGCAGAAGCCATAGACATTCATTATTACCCTTCTCATGGTCTGTGACTGTTGTTATCCTTTAAGCTTTTTGGAATGCATTCCTTGTGGCAATGGCTTGTGTCTTGTTTCCTCTCTGCTTCTTGTATTCCTTGGTTTTTTTCCATTTTTTCTTCTGTTTTCTTTTTCTTCCTTTACTATTTCTTCCTTTTTCTCTCTAGGAGCAGCAGCTGACATGGATCTCTTCCTTCTGTTGCCTTTTCCTTCTAGTAGATTTCATTTTCATGTCCCTCCTACCTTACCAAAAGGCATCCATCTTTCTCAGTCTATTCCTGACCTTCCCACTGCACTAATCATTAGGGAATGCCTACCTGCTTCCCTTCTTCCAACTTCCTTCTCTGATCCAATACCTGCTAATTTCTTGGTAAGTACACCAGGTGAAGAGAGAATTCACTTCCCTTTTTCTTTTCAAGCATCAGCCTTCCAGGTCTGTGCTCCCCTACCATCTGCAGGTTAATAAGCAGCTGTGAGATTCTGGTTTGCAGTCAGACACTGATGAAAATACAGTGTAGCAGCCAAGTACTTGTCTGATGAAGCACCACACAAAACACACATCTGTGATGATATCTGTTAGGAATGTAATTTAGACTCTTGCTCTCTTTCAGTAATAACACTCGCATATTCAGAACTTCACAAATGAACTCTCCTGTACATTTCCACAGCATTTCCTTTTCTGGAGGAGAGATGCATTCCTTTTCTTGGAACCTAAAGACTGAATAATGTTGCTCCCCATAAAAACTGGCAGTCTGACCAAGCCAGAGTTAATTTTACTGACCCAGGATGCTGAAACATGCAGATTTATGTTTGGTGATAGTGCTTATGTACTAAGACAGGAAAATTTATAAACCCTTAGGTTTTTGGGCTTCCTCCATGGACACCCCACACCCACCCCAATTTTCAGAGAAATTAATACTTGTCAAGATGTATTGATACATGTTAGAGATGATAAAACCAACCTAATGATAAAAACTTCTCAATACTCCTGTTGCACTGGGCAAGAGTTGTATGCACTGTATGTTTTTAAAAAGGCAAGGTATTTTTCTGCAGGTGTTCTCACAGAAGCAGGTTTTTAGATAGAGCCAGTTGTAGCATGTCCTTTTCAAATGTCTTTGATAATTCATAGATATTTACATTCAGAAAGTGTTTGTTTTTATTTCAGAGCCCATCCTTAGACCTTCATCTTGTGGGTGTATTTAACTTAGGGTTTTGTCAATATTCCCATATGTCAACCCTAACTAGTTTCCTCATGGTGAAAAGCTAAGCATGTGTTGGCAGGTCTGAGGCCTTTTCTCATTTCTTTGTCCTTTTAGGTGCACGTTATTCAGTCTTTTGTAGAAAAAAAAAAAAAACAGAGGATGGAGAAGGGGAAAAAGAGCCGTGAAAGCCCTGCACAGGGGAAAGGATAATGGGCTTACATTAATACATTCATTCCATAACTACTCTGTATCTTCCCTGGAATTCCCTTTGAGGAACTTTAGCATTGTTCTCTTCTTATAGTTAACTCTTCTTATTTTAAGGCTGGTTTTATATGGTAACCAATGACACTTTAGTATTAAAAGTATTGGTATTCGTTAGTAATGTTGTAAAAAGATGAAAATAAGATTTGAAATCACATCCACCAGTTTAGACAAGTGTACTGTCTTGGACAGGTGCATTTTTCTCTTAGTTTATTAACAGATATATCACTCATCAAACATACCTTTAGGTTCTTGTAGGAAGCAGGTATAGAAATTTAATGTGTTTTTTTAAAGTCTGTATGTTACCTTATTACAAAGGGCCCTGTGTCACTCAGTGCAGGATTACTCTGTATTTATGTATATTTCTAAACCTGACTGCAATGTTACACAGGCTTGTAAGCATTTTCTTTCCTTTTTCATGTTTTTCATCACTCAGTTTGGGTGGTATGCTTAACACTCAGTTTAGAATTGCCAAAAAATGGGCTTTTTTCATGAAAGCCACCTTAGTATCCCCTGTCCATTTTTGTTTAAGAATTGCCCCTGTATAGTTATGTTAACAGGGAGAGAACACTACTTTTTCTTGGTTTAGGATTTCTACAGAAGGCTCAATTAGTTTTTGTTTATCTTGGGGTTTGAAGCTGTTTTTCTGTGAGCATGGGACAGAGGGAAGGGGAGTAGAAGTTGGTTTTATTTTTCTTGGATTTCTCACTTGTCCATATTTCCTAACTAGCTATTTTATTTTTCAAATAAAAAATGGCTTTTATTTACTCAAACAGGATGTGAATTTCTTTCCTAATGTAATGAATAATGCTGATAGGATGTTTGGGATCAATACTTGCAGAAAAGAAATTGCAGATATGTTGCTGTGTTTTTTTGAAATATTGATGCATTTTTTGTTTTTCTCATTTTTTCCTCTGGATTATCAATTTAGAATCTAATTTAGTCAGTGGGGTGGCTGTATATCAGTCAGGCCATTCTTGGGAATTTTTTTTTTTTTAAAGGAACCATTTTTAGCAAAATGAGATTATGGAAACATTAGTGTATGATATTTAGAATACTTTAGTAGGATGTTATTGCATAAACATTTTTATGTAAATATTTCAAGCTGTACTGCTTCTCAGGAGAAATGAGGGAATAAATATCAGGCCCATGCAAACAGAAAGTGTTGAAGCAATATTTACTTAGAGAAAGTACACTATTATTTCAGTTTTTTCTTTAATGACATGTTTTTGAGTATGCCTTTTTCACAGTCCACACATAAACACAGAAATAAAGATATTTGCAAAGCATTAATACTTTTCTTCCTGTTGTGCATCTACTAATTTTGCACTGATTCACTGGGCTTGTGGTGTTGAGTATTTTTTCAGGCTGCAGCTGAGCCTTTATTTTCATATGAATAAATGAGGCAGTTCTGCAGGCAGCTGCAGAAACCTGGTGTGTTATTTTCTACAGTGATGGATTGATTGCTGCACAGAGGTAACCTCCTGGCTGCTGAATAAATGTGTTTAATGTAGTATTTGATGACTGGTGTTCGTGCTCTGTGTTTCCACTTGGGGATGTGCTTAAAGCAGCAGAATGTCTTGCTAATCTCCCATCCCCTCTGACTGTCCTGCAGGCAGCATGAAGCACCATTTGAAGGTAAACTGATCAGTCAAGAAGTGATGCTGAAGCGCCAGGAAGAAGAAATGATGCAACTGCAGGCTAGGATGGCTCTGAGGCAGTCCCGGCCCAACCTCTACCCAGGGGATGCAATTAGATCCTCAATGCTTGACATCACCAGAGACCCGCTGAGGGAAATAGCCCTGGAAACAGCCATGACACAGAGAAAACTGAGGGTAATGCCCTGAGCTCAGGTGAACTCTTGTTTTCATTGAAACACGGCAGTGTCTTGCCTGAAACTCTCATATGTGGGATTCATAAACCAGGCCCTGTAATAAACAGTCATCAGCAGATGAAATACCAAGTGTGTGGTGTTGGCCTACTTTCACAGGGTAAAACTTCTGAGATTTTGTGGCATTAGTGGCTACAGAGCGTAAAGTGGCATCAAGAGATGCTAAAACAGACAGCAAGGCTCAACAATTGCATCAATAAAATAGTATAGCATCCTAACAAAGGTAAGGCATAGGTTTTCTCCTCTATTCTGTGGTGTTCTCAGCCACTTCATTTGCATTTCTCTTTGTGGAATGTGGATGTGCCCCGCCAGCATCAGAGGTTATTAAATGAACAAGTTGGGAAGGTAAAGAGAGAGAGGATTCATTTGGTTCATAAATCCACCTGAATCCCTGTGCAAATCCCCTTTGCTTTCCCAGCTGTCTTGGTATGTGGATGAAATATAGAATTACACACAAAGAGGGAGACAGAGGTTTATAGGTAAACAGAGTGTCTGATGTGTAAAATAGACGATGGCTTGATGCCCTCTGCTGCTACTTTCCATGAACTGGATATTTAAAAATTTTTTTTAAGTAAGGATGGGAAAACTTGAAGCAAGACTCAGGAACTTGCTGCCCTAATGCAGGGTAATAATTCCTGTGTCTCTCCAGTCCATCACATTAAGATGAGTTCATTCCTGTAGGCTTTAACTAACCAGGTTGGTTCCCCTCTCTGTTCCCCAACCCTTAAGAAGTTTTTGTGAAGATGTTTTGCATATACTGCAGAGTAGATAGCAGGCAATTGCCAAATTTTAGCCTTTGGTCCCTCTTTTGCATTTGCAGGGCAGGAATTAACTGTGCCTTAGCCTGTTGTGCTCATTTCATACTCTTTTGTGATTTGCAGAATTTCTTTGGCCCAGAGTTTGTGAAAATGACGATTGAGCCGTTCATCTCCTTGGATCTACCCAAGTCTATCTTGGTAAGAAAGGGGCTGTTCAGCCATCTGTGGCAGGGGGAGTTTGTTAAACCAACAAATGTGTTTTTGTCACAAGTGTGAATGTTGAGAGATTTCATTTCACAAAATGCAGACTAAGAAAGGCAAGAGTGATGACACCAGGCGAAAAGTAAACGTGATGCTTCTGAGTGGGCAGAAGCTGGAGCTGACCTGTGATACCAAAACAATCTGTAAAGATGTCTTTGATATGGTTGTTGCCCACATTGGCTTGGTGGAGCATCACTTCTTTGGGTTGGCTACTTTAAGAGGTAAGAATAACTGCTAAATTATTTTTTCTGCCCTTATTCACTATTCCCCTTAAGAGATATTGTGCTTATTAAGTCATTGTTAGTCAACGGAAAACTTTCCTGTTTGATGCCCAGTTTCAGAGTTGTAAATCTGGTCTTTATCCTCCATCTGGTGCAAATACTTGGTTTTCATGCTTTTACCCTTGTGCTTCTGTTTAATGTTTGTGGCAGACAATGAGTTTTTCTTCGTGGATCCTGACATAAAGCTAAGTAAAGTAGCTCCAGAAGGATGGAAAGAAGAACCAAAGAAGAAGAACAAGCCTCCTGTCAACTTCACTCTCTTTTTTCGCATAAAGTTTTTTGTGGATGACGTCAGTCTCATACAGTGAGTGTATGAAATTTTTTATAGCCCCTTAAGCCCTAAATTTATGGACAGAAATTGAGTATTAATCAGTACCAGAGTACCAAAGGTGGTGTGTGGATTTTTTTTCATGGCTTTGTGTTATATTCCTGTTCTAGGCACACACTGACCTGTCACCAGTACTACCTGCAGTTGAGGAAGGACATCCTAGAAGACAGGATGCACTGTGATGATGAGACAGCCTTATTATTAGCATCCCTAGCTCTCCAAGCTGAGTATGGAGATTACCAGGCAGAGGTACATCATCAATTTCACCTTTGATCTTGTCGAGCTGTGATCTTGCTGCTTCATTAAGGACTGGACTGTGATCTACCACACATGCTCTGCATCTCTGCCCCAGACTGGAAGCTCAGCTGATCTGCTCTTGGCAGGTTTTACTGTGAGCAGGTGCTCCTAAAGTCTAACAGCATTAGTTGCAGAATTTAGTACAAGATCTGGGCATTAAAGCCATTTTTTTTTTAGTGGAAGTAGAATCAGGCTTGAATATGGAGAAACTTAGATGAAATTAAGCTGTGGGTCAAGATGGAGATTGATTCCCTCCCCTTACTCAAAATCTTACGATCCTCTGAGTTGTAAAGTAGAGTAGTTTGTAAAAATGAATGTTTGTGCTTCAGTTGTGCTCACAGGGCAGTATATGGAGGTGCCATCACAAAAACGTTTTGTGTTGCAGGTGCACGGCTTGTCCTATTTCAGACTAGAACACTATGTCCCAGCAAGAGTGATGGAGAAACTGGATCTGTCCTACATCAAGGAAGAGCTGCCAAAGCTGCACAGCACTTACGTGGGTGCCTCTGAAAAAGAGACAGAGTTAGAATTTCTGAAGGTAAGTGGGCAGCAGTTGGCTTCCTTCATCTGTGGCTTGAGAATTCTCTTGTTGCAATATGGGTGCATGGACTTCAAGTGAAAGCACAGCAAAACAACTCAGGCTCTGAATAATACTGAAAGGAAGAAAGGTGAAAAGATTTTATCCAAAAGACACATCATAACAAGCCAAAAGAAATTGTAACAGATGGGAAGTTCTCTCACTTTTTTCCAGTCAGTAGTCTTAGCTCAAGCTGGCTAAAAGCAACTACTGATCCTGTGTTTGCTCTAAAGGAAGCTGTGTTTATGAGGCAGCATATCCTGTATTCCCCATGTCTTTTGTGCTTTCTGTAGAGGGGGAAAAACCCATAAATTACAAAAAAAAAAAGTCACAGCTAATACTGTGTGTGATGCTTGGTATGAAGCAAGCCAGAAGCACTGCCAAGGAGAATTTTTTGTACAGGTTCTATGTAAGATGATAGGAAAGCCATTATCCACAGATGCATTTGGATTATTCTAAAAGGACCCATTGAGAAATCTAATTATGGTGTTTGTTTGTGGGATAATAATCAGGTTCTCCCTTGATCAAAATGAGTTCAGGGAGCAAAGGATCGTTGTTGAAACACCAAATAACCATTACACTGTAATTCCACAGCCACACTAGTTACACCATCTCTGGGTATGTGATGGAAGAGGCACTCAGGTGACTTTGTCCATTCCAAGTCTGTTGCTCGTTTTGCAGAAATGTCCTTGTAACTTAGCTGCAAAGAACAAAGTAGGGGACACGATCCTAAAACCCAGCCTGGCTGGGGGGAACAGTTAGATTCCCTTGTTTGATTCATTCCAACAGTCCCTTACACCAGTACTGAAGAGACAACAGGGGTGAATAACTGGGAGTGCAAAGTGAGTGAAACTGCATATGATACCTTAATATGATCACAGAACTGCAGTGTCAGTTTAATTCTGTTTTTAAAAAAACATGTGAAGAACAAGTGCATCAGTCTAGTTACAGTTCCTTGCTAACAACTGCTTTGTGCAGTTTGATTTACTCATGTGTTCTCTGTTTGTGCTTTCCCTGTTTGATTTTAATAAACATTGGGTTCATTTGCTGTAGTCTGGAAGGTCAAGAGGTACTGCCAAGTCTTAAAGCCCTCAGCTGATGTGTGTCTGTCATAATAGCTGTGAGCTATAAGTGAGTAGAATCACCAGGCAGAGAGGATTATTTTTGCTAAAATCCATACATTTATATGCACACATGAAAATATTTATAGAGAGATATATAATATTCATACAGTGGTGTGAAAACTTGTAATGGCCTTAAATTCATACTCATAGAAGTTTCGTTGCATTGATCTGTGCAGTTGTGTCAGAGGCTCACAGAATATGGGGTTCACCTTCATCACGTGCTGCCTGAGAAGAAATCCCAAACAGGAATCCTGCTGGGAGTGTGCTGCAAAGGAGTTGTCATTTTTGAAGTCCACAATGGTGCCCGTACACCTGTACTGCGCTTCCCGTGGAGAGAGACAAAGAAAATATCCTTTAGTGTAAGTTGGTCTCTTTTCCTCTGTGTGTACACATCTGTATTTGTGTCTCCAGTTACCATGAGTTTTTTGTTGGTTATTTTTGCAAATTAAGGTGCTGTTCTACAGCATAGTCTGACTGTGTTTTGTGTGGCTGCCGTATTATGGGATCGAAATAGGAGTTTTCATGTTTTAAAGGTTTTATTCTTTTCCTTAGCTTGCATGGATAAGCTTAGTGAAGAAGCATCAGACAGAGAATCCTGCATTAGAGGACTGGGTACAGGCAAATGCCAGCACTCAGTGTAATTAGAAGGTGCACCTATGTTGCTTTTAAGTTATATTTCCAAGAGTAGTTAAGTTAAATGATAAAAGATAACAGGCTGACACTTGATCTGGACAGCACCAGCCAACTTGAGTGGCTACACCATCATCTGGTGATCATGTGTCAGTTTTTAATGAAGCATTGAGCTTCAAATGCTCACCTTTATGTAGGTATTGAAAGCAGCACTTCTAATTCTGTCTGATACCTTATTGAGAAGCTACAGCCTATTTCATCTGTGAGATGGTTTTAACTAGAATGGATAAATTCAAGTTTAAAAATTACTAAAAAGACAAATTCAAGACCTGGAACATTAACCGAGAGATTTGGTAATTAGATCAGCATTTAGTTATTTTCCTCTTAAATGGCAGCATCCCTTGTGACTTCCTCAGGGGCCTTTGAGAACCCCATCCTGCAAGATGTAATAGTTCTGGTTGTCATTACTCAGCACGTAACAGAGACGGATTAAATAATAATAAAGCACCTTCTCATCTAGCCCAGGAGTAACTTTAAAGAGCTACTTTATAAATCTCACATTACCTTTGACTCCTATTTTAATAGAAATCTCTCCCATCAGTGCATTTTGCTTCAGGAGAGTTTGAATGCTGTAACTGTGCACAAGCAAGTACAGAATTCTTTGTCGGCTAAAAGAAATAATTTATCTTCGACTTTTTTTCTTTCTCCATTGTGTAGAAGAAGAAAATTACTTTGCAGAACACATCAGATGGCATCAAGCATGCCTTTCAGACTGACAATAGTAAGACTTGCCAGTACCTTTTGCATCTCTGCTCTTCCCAGCATAAGTTCCAGCTGCAGATGAGAACCAGACAGAGCAACCAAGACACTCAGGACATTGGTAAGGACTGTGATACTGTGTTAGTTTTTATTAGCAATCTGTATGTATTTTTGTGAGGAGAAAAGCTGAACTGGAGCTTCAGGAATTCTGCTGAGTGCTGTGTATGTGTAGATCTACATTTGGAGGGTTTATAGTATGAAGAGACTGTACTTAGCTAAGCTTGTTTAGATTTTGTTTAAGGGGTCGGAAAGAAGTTAGGAGAACAGAGAAAAGCTGGCACACAGCAGCTGCTCTAAACTAAAAGGAGTCTAAAAACAGGTCACTGATAGTAATTCCCTCTTTAATTAAAAGCTTTTGCCTTTCTTTCAGAAATATCTTGAAGGTATTTCAATAACAGGACTTTTACCTTTTGCCTAATGTGAAAGGGATTGGTTTGATAATGTGGAATTAATGGTGTGATCATGGGAGTGCAAGTAAAACTGGGAGCATTCCATGATGCTCCATCTCTAAGCTATGGGTACAGCTGTCTTTATTCCACTTAATTCAGGGTGGACCTGGTAAGGAACAACATGGATATGAATCTGTTTCCTTCAGAATTCCCATTTCCTTCATAATTTGTGTGCATAATAGAGAATGTAAAGGCATTCTTTTTAGAAAATATTAATTGGATAATGTAATCATTGAAGAAGCCCCTCTGTATGAATTCACTGTTTGGAGCAGAGGCTGGCTGGCCTTCAGTGTGGTCTGGAAGAGCTATTTTGGTCAGTCTGCCTGCTCACGCTGTCTTTGTTCCCTGTTATCTGTGTGCATTCCTGTTGCTGTTAATCCAGACTTCCACTAGTGTAGCTGGGGTGAAGTTTGACCCCATTGCTGTGGATATTGTGATCTCTAATTAAAAAAAAAAAAAGAAAAGAGGAGGGGTGGGAGTGGGAAAAGGCATGTGGCATCTATCCAGCCTTTTTTCTGTTCTGTTGGGCTCAGCCAACTTCATGCAAAGAAATAAGACCAAGTGACTTAAAGGCTTTGTACCATTCTCTGATTTAGGGTTTGCTTATCCTGAATTGCAGAGAAAAGCAATACAGGGAAGGCTTTCTTGGCTAGGCAAACTTGGTTGCTCTTAACAGATGGAGTATGTATTGTGCTGTGGGAGTCTGGAAAACAATAGTTTGCTTCTGTGCAGTGCAGATCACTTGGAAATCAGAAGTCCCAGATTCCACCAATCACTTGTAAGCGGAAGCAAACAAATCAGCATTATGGTTAACTCCAGCACACTGATTCTTAAAAGTAAAAACAATTAAAACAAAAAATTTGCTGCTGTCATAACTTTACTAAATCTAAAATTAATGCATAATATGTTAGTAAAAGCTGGTAGTTGGAAGCACTCAGAAAAATAGTAAAGAAAAGGATATATATAACATTAAAGAAAAGAGCGTTCTAGATTCCAAAAAGAGCATATGGAAAAACAAATAAATTAAATGAAGGTTAATTCAACCTTACAGATGAGTTTTGAGCACATGAGAATTTTCAGTTATGGCATTGGCAGAAGGTTTGAAAAGCCTAATGCCTATATAATATAGTTAATGATGTGAAAGTATTCATCTGAAATCCATAGAAATTCTGTTTGATGTTCTCAAGAGGTAAATACAATGTCAAGAGAAGAGATCTCAGCATATTTTATTAGGGTACTCTTTCCCATGATGGGAACACAGCAAGTGCAGGTGTCATTGATGCCTTCTGTCAGAGTCAGGAGTTTGGGATTTGTGGATTTCTGATCTGATTGGGCAAAATCATTCTTCTGTAGTTTATCTAGTCTGGTGGCTGTGGCTAGAAGAGGTGTTTAGTGTGGATAAGGAAGTGGTAGTTGTATACTAATTCACCTGATGAAAGGATAGAAAAACATATCTTCCACAACTAAATCTTCACCATCTCTATGCCTGTTACAGAGGAAGCTTGAGTTACTGTGGCAGTTAATTCCTGCCTGAGGTATTGGAGACAGTAAAGTCTTTTGGACTGGCAGGACCGAGGCTGCATTTGTCAAATACACTCTTTTCTAAATGCCACAGTATTTACCATTAAACCTAACGGATGTTGTGTACCAAAAAGTAGAAATTTCCCTTCAAGTTACAGTGCAGCTTCCTAAAGCAGCTTGTTTCCTACATGTATGAAGGGTTAAAAAAAAAACCTGGGTAACCCTAAATCAGAAATATATATGCAGTTGAGGATTGCTTTTCCTGAGACTTCCCTGTGAACTGACTCCAAGACATCAGTGAAGTTTGTGAAGGGTTCAGGTGGCCTGATTTCCTTTAAACTCTCTAACCAGCCAACAAGTTGCCACAGCTTAGCAAGTTCCTGTGTGACAGCCAAGCCACAGGAACTTAACTGTTAGCCTTAGGAGGCAGTTTAGGGCAATAGAAAGGAGCCCTGCTCAGCTTTGCTCTGAATTAAGAAGGGTTTAGGCTAAGATGTATTATCATGAATTTGCTTTCAGCTAAGAACATCTGCCCAGACAGTTCCCACGACTCAGCTGACAGTAATTTAATTACAGCCCAAGACCTGTTTCTCACTGCTGCTTAAGGGAATCCTTGCTAATGAGTCAAAAAGTCTGGCAAACCCCAGTCAACACTTTATGTTTCGTGGCAGGGGAGGTCCTTAAGTGCACCAGAGTGGACTGGTGCTCTGTAACTGGGCAGAGATGCTGTCAAGCCCTCATGGCCTTGCAGCTGTACTGTAAATGTGGAGGGGCTCATGCAAAGAGAGTAAAGCAATGGATGGATGCAAGTTTGGTATCATCTGATAGTGTGGAGATGGGGGAGCCTATTTGTTCAAATCCTAGACAAGGCTTTTGTGAGCAGATTAGAGGAAGTGTGGTCTTCCAGGTCACTTGGCTTGAGGGTATTATTTGTTTTGCAGGAGGAGGTGATGTGCCTGTGTATAAGGTACAGCAGCCTGACAGGGAGTATGAGTCTTCATGCTAATAAGAGGATAAATATTCTGTGGTTTTGAGCTTCAGGTTAATGTAGTGTCATGAACTCCAAACTTTGCTTCCTGAGCAAACTCGATGGTGGGTGTTTATATATCTCTGATGATGATATATACTGCTAAGCATCTAGAGAAAATACATTTTGTGTGAGTTGGTTGTTTGAAAAGCATGCTTTACACGAGGTGGTCACACTAGCTGTGCTGAATAACTTCAATTGTTTGGGGTTTGTTTCTTTGTTTTTATTTTTCATTTCCACAGAAAGGGCTTCATTTAGGAGCCTGAACCTTCATGCAGACTCTGTCAAAGGCTTCAACATGGGCAGAGCCATCAGCACTGGCAGCCTAGCCAGCAGCACCCTGAACAGACTGGCTGTTAGACCTCTGTCTGTCCAAGCAGAGATCCTTAAGAGACTGTCCTGCTCTGAGCTCTCGCTCTTCCAGCCGCTTCCTGGCTCTGCAAGGGACAAGAACGAGAAGAGCCCGTGGGAGGAAAGACCCAGAGTTATGAGCAAGTCATTTCATGATCTGAGTCAGAGTCACATCTCTGTTTACCCCCCGAGGAAAAATGTTATTACTACTTTGGACTCTTCCCCCAAAAAAATAGAAGATATAATGGGAAGGGTCTTTCAGCAAATGCCAAAATTTGATACTGGATCAGCAATGGGAGCATTAAAACCGAGCAAGTAAGAGTCTCTCTGACCACCCTGCAGTATCTTTGTGTACAGTCAATGTACATTTTACATCAGTTTTGATTTATTATTCATGCCATTATTTTATTACATTGATCCTTCCCTCTCCCAACTTCCTCTTCCCTCTGTCTGGTTCCCCTTCTCTCCTTCTCCCCTTTAAGTTCAAAATCTCATGCAGGTTTAAGTAGAAGCCCTGAAAGAAAGAAAAATGAATCAGACTCATCATCCATTGAAGATACCGGTCAAGCCTATGTTGTAGGTCAGCATGCAAAAAATAATATTACTGTATTTACTAACTAACCTCTAAAATTGCTTTGGGTGTAATGCTTTGATATATTTATTAACTGATGGTAATGTTCTGATTTGAAAGTTGGAGCAGAGTATCACATGTTAAAGCAATCCAGGCCATTATTGCAGTGAATCAAAAAAGATCCTCTTTTGGTCAGCACCAGTCTGTGCACAGGAGTGTAAAGTAAAAGCTGTAGCAGTGAACAGCTTCCAGGTTGTCACTTCAGGGTGCCATTTGGTTGTATGGATCTTTTAATAATTTGCTAGTCTTCACAGTCTGTGAAGGCTGAATGTTCTTAGCATTTTCTGTGGAAAGGGTGTAGGCAGTGGTTTTTTGGAAATGACTGTTCAGCATCAGCTGGGTAGTGGCCAGTGCCTCTAAGTAGTGAGTCCACACTTCAGAGTTTTTTTCTTTTATTTTTGGGTTTTGGGTTTTTTTTGTTCAGATATAATAAATTAGTTAAAATATTGTCGCAGTACACTGGGTGTTTCACAAAAACACTTTTGTGTTGAGGTAAGCCAGATGCACTTACTCCATTTTCTTGGCAAGAATTGGAGTGCACAGAAATAGTTTTACTATTAACTAAAAGAGTGCGATCACATTAAAAAAAAAAACATTCAGAGCAGCTAAATAGATTTTAACTAACAATGGGTTATTAAACATGGATTTTTAATACCTGTGTGTTACCAGTTTCTGGTTTTAGAAGCTTCCATGTTATAACAATAGAAACTACAATGACTGAAATATTTGCAGCCTTAGCTGCTGGTTGGCTTTACTGTAGTTACAGGACATCAAAAAAAGTGGAAGATGGTTAAGTTTCTGGGGATGGGAGTCATTATGAGCAAACTAAAAAACAGCAAACAAAGCAGAGGGTGACATCCCACATCTGCCCCCAGTGCACTTGAAGCCAGGACTGACTTGGGGATGATGCATTTTCAGTACTGAGAGCATAAATGCTGAAGAGTGAGATGAGGCCTGCAGGTTCTGTAGTGACTGGTTGCAGCCATTTACCCTGTGCCTTTAGTTTTACCATTAATATGGTCATGTGCTTACCCATTATCTTTTGGGCAGCAGTTCTGGTGAGGGTCTTAGCTACATGTCAGAAAGTCCTGCTGAATCCCACTGCCTGTGCTGAGGGACACAGGTTCTTTGCATGGTGAGACACATCAGATGAAACTTTGGGGTTCGTAGGTTTGGAGAGGGCTATGGCTGCTTTCCTAAGAAGCTTAAATTATCTTCCCTGATTTACTTCCACATATGGGTACATTTATTATTTTATCCTCTTTAAAGTAGGGCCATATTTGCTTGGCTGTGATAATTTCAAAGAAAATATGATACTATATGCAAACTATTTTAAATAGAAGTAGTTCAAATTGCTTGTTACTGTAGCAGCTTATTTGTTCCTTTATAAAATCTTGCAAGAGTCCTGTTGTGTTAGTTTATTAGGTTCAGCATATTCAATATCCAATATTTTTAGAAAATTTAGTCTTTGACTTCATTGCTTAAGATCCATTACTTTTATCTGAAGTTAACCATGGTCATAAAGACCAAACCTCTGTCTTTCCTTCAATTCATTGCCTTTGCATGAGCTACCATCTATCTGAACCTTAAACTACAACTAGAGCACATTTGGATTTGCTAATACAAAGCTAGTTTTATGTTTATTCATTTTTTTTAAAAAGTAGTTTGGTATTGTGAATGAGCTCATGTGAGCTGTGTAGAGTCTAAAATAATTCTTGGTAGCTTTTGTATTTAAAAAAAAAGTTGATAATAGTGTCTAATACTTCCATGCATGCCACAGGTGTTAGCATGAATACTTCAGAAAATCTTCTGTCATCAACAACATTAAAAGAGAGTGGTAAGTTGATAAGTAATTATTTAGTTAGTTTGTCACTTGCAAATGCTTCACTGTTTCACCTGTCCTGTGTCTTTGGTATTCCTAAGTGCCTCTGCCAGTTAGCTAGATAGGACCTTTTCCTGAATGCAACTGCTAGTATTTATTCTGGATTGCTTCTTGGGGTATGTTTAGACATCTGTGTGTAATGTTTTTCAAATATGAATAGTGTCTGTTTAGTTTGGGACTTGAAGGGTGCTCTTAACTACCAGATCATGCTCTTGAAAGCTCATTTCCCTAACTTAGGAGGTTACTGGTTCTGTGTTTTCTTTTTAGTTCTTTCACTCTTTAGGCTTGATGTGGTTTTGTGGGAGAAAAAACTCCTTTTCTGAGTGATGTGCAGTGTGCTGCACTCTTCTGCATCACTTGTTCTCTCCTTGTACCAGTGTCTGGAGCTCATTAGGTTTCTGCAGCTGTGGATTGCCTCTTCCACTTAGGGCAAAAGTATTGCAGGCACTCCTGGACTGAATGAATGTCTTCTCTAGGAAGCAAGTCCATGAGTTCAGACTTGCACTATGTTGGTGTTTCCTGAAGTTTCAGGAGATCGGGCTTGTTTATTTGTTTCTGTTTTGTTTTGTTTGCTTATGGAGTGGGGTTTTTTTGTTGGTGTTTGTTTGTGGGTTTTTTTTTCTTCACCAAATTATTCTCCTTGAGTCACTTAAGTGCCTGGTTCTAATTCCTGATGGAAAGCCTCAGGAATTAGAGTTCTATTGTGAGGATGCTCAAATATTAGAAGAGGTAGAATCAGCACCTGTGGAGTTGCAAATGAGGAAGTAAACTTAAGCAAGAGAAGTTTCAGTAGATGTCTTTAATTTTGGTTGTTTTTTAATGAAGAGACTATTAAGAGAACTAATTGAGTAACCTTTCAGTAATTTCATATAATAACCCTCAGTTTCAATTTTACCAACGTGTTTGCATCCTCCCTACCTATGAGCAGAGCACATAAACACAGATCTAAATATTTTCCTGAACTGAAACTAATGAAGTTGAAGATTCTAGGACTCAATTACGTTGTCCCTCCATGAGACTGTGCTAGCTGCTTTTCTTAGGAGGAGTAAAAGATTTTTAACTGCTGAAGATGGAAGTGGGTTAGAAGGGTTGTGGAGGTTTTTTTCTGTCTTTGCTCATGGCTTAGAAGATGAAAGTTGGACTGACTAGATCAGAACAGCTTTTCAAGCTATCAGAGAAGTAATATTTTTAATGGAAAAGAACTTGAAAGTAAACCTGAAGGGAAGTGTTGAGATAGTGTCTGATCATGAAGTGTTGGCTTTCAGTTGACTCTCTTCAAACAACACAGAACAGAGTTGCCACACCAGAGAGAGAGATCACTTTGGTGAACTTGAAAAAGGATGAAAAGCTTGGCTTAGGTAAGTGGCTTTAAAATTGCTGTTGACATGTATTTCTAGAAGCCAGAAAAAAAATAAAGTTTTCTGGTTTGTGTTTAAGCATTTACTGTAGAACTGAGTCAAGCAGTGCAGGCAGTACCTGGATTTTGAAGGCATTTGAAATGCACTTTCTGTGATGTTAAGCAAGTCTGGTTTTCAGTCTTTCCATATTGTAAATATAGGATAATATTTATATTGTGAACTAGTCATCCTAGAAGTTGGCCTTTAAAGTTTATCTCTGTGCTCAGTATAGAATTTTTTCTCTGTGAAACCTCACGGCTTTGAGCTGTGACAAATGCTTTAAATGAATGCTTTTTTAAAGAAGACACAATAAAAGCATTATGTGCTAATTGTGGAGTGTTTTCCTTCCTCCTGTAACATCAGATGGAACACTGATTTGATGTTTAAGGAGGCTGGGAGATGAAATATTTGCATTACATTCCTTTCTCTGCCACTGGGGATTTTTTTCATAAACCCACATAATTTTTCCCTGTATGAGTAATGAAAAATTTGGTGTTAGTGTTGTGCTTTAGGAAGACTCTCTAAAGGACATTGTTCAGTCATTCAGAATCAGACTGTAGTGTCAATTTGAGAGGGTAAAAAACCCTACAAGACAGTAATACTTTAGTATTTACACTGCACAGTAATGTACAAATTAAGGAAAAAGGGAAAAAAAAAATCAAAGAAATGTACTATTTCTCCTCTTTCTTCCCCAAGTCATTTACGGTACTTTGCTGTTTTAGCTGGAATAGAGGAGATCTGATATCTAGTACTTTATGTCTTTTTTTCTTCTTCTGAAACATTCATCCCAGGTTTACATGGTAGAATGAACAGAAACAGATTAGAAGCCTCAAAATAAAACAGGAAGATTGAAAACTCAGATTTCTAAGACGGGGTCCAACTTCTATGTGAAACATGAAACAATGGAGAATACCAGAGATTTTTATGTGATAGAAAACAGATTTTATCTGCTCAGCAAATGTACATTTCAGTTCACCTGTTTGTGTGTTTCTCTTGCCAGAGTTGTATTCTGTAGCCTTTGCTGGAGTTTCCTGAACACACAAAGTCTAAATCAATTGCTTAAAACAAGAGTATACAATAATCAAAAAGCTTTGCTGTTTGTTTCCACATAGATTTAAATTTGAGGTGTCTGGGGTGTGTTACTTTACATTTATTAGAATGACTAAGTTTTTGTTTCTTCTAAAATGTGGACTTGTGTTAAGTTACATGGTGGTCACTGACATTTTTGCCTGCTTTGGGCCTTTTTCTCGTAGGCTTTCAAATAGTTGGTGGAGAGAAGACAGGGAAACTTGATCTGGGAATTTTTATTCATTCAGTTATTCCTGGAGGGCCAGCTGATTTGGAAGGAACTCTAAAACCAGGTGAATTGCATAAAATTCCATCTGTGGCTCTGGGTATCACAGTTCCTTACAATGGTGACCTTCTGTTACCTTCCAGATAATTTCTGAAAACTAGTGATACTTCCTTGTTAAACTATATAAAAACAACAATCATGCAAATCAATGTAAAAAAGATAGAGCTTGAAGTAGCAGAAAATTGAAGTTACGTATAAAGATAAGGGCTTTGTTTTCCATTGTCTGTCTTGCAGATGCATTGTAATTTAAAATTTTTAAAACTCAGTATTTCTACTTTGATTTTTGAAAAAAGTGAAATGGAGTATGATGTCTATACTATAGCCATATATATATAGCATATAACCATATAACTGTACTATATATATATACACACTATAGTATGGCATATACTATAACCATAACTGTAGTGGGGGAGGAGGAGAAAAATGGGGGGTTTGTTCTTCTCGTTTTAGTCCATGTCTTGAACTGAACTGCATATTGCTCATTTTACTTCTGATTTCTACTTTTTCTTTTCTTTATTTTTTTAACAGCAAAAGAGAAGCTAGAAATCATAATATGTAAAGGTTTGGCAGGTTTAAAAAGAGAAAATATAACCAGGCTTCTTTGTCTGGTTTGGGGTTTGGCTTTTTTTTTTTAATGATTAGAATTCCCTATTCCAGCATCACTTCAAGTTTAGTAATTTTTGATCCATGCCTTGTGTACAGGTTGTCAGACCTGTACTCCACATTGTCACTGATGGGTAAAAATGTAGCTGTTAGGCTGTATCTGAACAGCCCCTTTTTGTGCAGGACACCGCCTCATATCCATAAACAGCACGAGTTTGGAAGGCGTCAGCCACCACGCAGCCTTGGAAATCCTGGAGAAGGCTCCTGAGGACGTGACCCTTGTCATCTCCCAGCCCAAGGACAAGCTGTCCAAAGGTAGGGATCTGCAGTCTCTCCTGTAAGCAGCCCCAGCTAGCTCAGGCTTGGAATGGTGCTCAGAGGCAGAGTGAAGAGGTGTGTTAGGGTAACCTTTGGTGAGGGTACGGTGTGACCAGAGAGCTTCCTGTGGAATACCCAGTGGGTAACACCTTGCTGGGCTGTAAGCTGAGAAAAGGGTGTCGTGCTGCTGATAAGGTGCTGCCAGCTGCTGATGGCTGTCTTGTCTCCTGGTTTGCAGCATCGTCTAACACTGCTCATATCAGTAATGGAGCCAGGGCTTACTTGAGGAGGCCCTCTTCAGTGCAGGACCACGAGGCAGACTCCTCTTCGGAAGAGCACAGCCGGTGCCGCGGTCACCCGAGGCCTGTCTCGGGGAGCCTCTCGGGATTGTCGGGAGGAAAGCGGGATGGAAGCATGAGCTCCCAGGATTCCAGGACAGAGAGTGCCAGCCTGTCCCAGAGCCAGCCAGCTGCCTTCTGGGGCAAACGTACAAGTGGGAGAGCCCAGCAGGATGCTCAGCATTACAGCGAGTCCCAGGCTGGGGGCTCCAAAGCCATCGAGAAGAGAAGATCCTCATCGGACAGCGCTCGAGCCAAAAATAAAAGGCCCGGGGTAGTGGAGCCTGTGGAATATTCTGACCGAGGGGATTCTGACATGGATGAGGCAACTTACTCCGGCAGTCAGGAGCAGCCGCCAGCTAAAAAGGCATAGTGGATTTCATATGAATATTTCCCATCAGTGTGATAGTGGTGTTGGAATAGCTGTCTCTGGGTGTCAGGATGTGAGGGAAGAGCAGCCTGGCCTACCCTGCAGCTAATGCTAGTAGCTGATTCCTAATAGCATGGTGATTTTATTCAAAATAAATGGAGAAAATCACTTCTGTAACTTGAAACTACTTTACAGCTTTCCAATGTCACAAGATGTGTCTTTCTAGAGGCAGATTGTGCTTTGGAATGAACCTATAGTGCACTTGCTGAGGCTGTAGGAAACCTCCTTTCAATTCTGTGTGTTTGTCCAATATGTTCATAATCTAGTGACCACTCGTAGAGGTAAGTTTATTCACTTGGCAGATAAATGAAGTTTTCCTGCTGGAGGAAAGTAGGAGTGATACATCTGGAGTGGGTAGCAGCAGAACTCATTGTCTTCTGGGATTGGTCTAATCCTTGAAAAACTGCTCTTGTGCATTAAAATTCAGCAGTGAGTCATGCTCTTGAGCAGACACAGCTTGCTGCTTCACCTTTCCAAAAGGGCACAATCACAAGTACTACAAATTCATTTCCAACTTGCAGTGATTCCTCTGTTCAGGTGATGGAGGTTATTCAGTTAAATTGTGGCAGCTCCTGCTGATTAATCCAACAGACTCTAGGCTGCTGTAATGCTGAAGTACTGCAGTTTCAGTGTTCTGTGACCAGCTCACTTGGATAGTAAAGACTTGGCTGCTAAAAGCCAAGCACAGTTCTGTGATAAACCTGTTCAATGGCAGGAATGGAAGAGGTGAAGCAGTAAGCCTTGAGTCTTACTAATTGATAATTTACCAGGTGGACTCCTGGCTGTGTCTGACTCAAAACCCCACCCTTTAGGGTCTTAGCTGTAAACATCTGTTCTAAAGGCAAATCATTGTCTCTTTTTGTTTTGTTTGTTTCTTTTTCTTTCTCTCTTTTTTTTTTTTTTTGGTAAATAAAGGATTCTTCCTCATCGAATACAGCAAACAAAGTGAATTCTAAAAAGGTTTCTGCAACGCTTCTTAAACCTGGAGATATCTTTGAGGTTGAACTAGCAAAAAAAGATAACGGCTTGGGAATAAGTGTCACGGTACTGTTTGACAAGGTTTTTAGATGTTTTCTCTTTTTCTCTACTCCCAGCAACCCATTAAATTGCTAAATTACAAGGAAGCAAAATATTTTCTGGAATCACTTTAATTATATATATTTATTGATGTGTGATTAATCTTACCAAAGATGAAAAGTAATACTATTAATTTATATTAATTTTCTTGTCATCTGCCCTTTAAGTAATTCTTGTTTTTTGTTTTATGGTGGAGCCCCAAAGTCCTAATAGACTCTTATCACAGATGCTGCTTTGTGAGTACAAAAGGCAAGATGATCTTTGTCCCTTGCTACCTAATCTTGTGGCAAATTTACAAGGAAGGCAGTGAGACCCTCCCAGACTGGCACGGCAGGCAGTGGAAGCGGTAGTGTTACTTAAGAGTATCTGTGCACGCTCAATCACACTCACCATGTTCAGTGTTCTCCCTCTGCTGGAGAAAAGGCAGAAAGAAAAAAAACTACTTAAACCCAAATGAGACCTGGCTGACACTGCTTTCTTGAAATTTGAGGCAAAAATGTATTTTTTTTAAGACTGATTTCTCTTCAGGCAATAAGATTTTTTAGGTAGTTTTATGTTCAGGGCCTGTCATGCTGCAGAGTGGCACTTCAGGGAAGAAGAGAGTAATTTACAACTGAGATGCACACATTTTCCACTGCATCTGTTCTTGTATTAAGAAATACATTTTCATGTATTTTAATATTCAGCTATTTTTGGTGGAGAAACGATTTGCAAGCCTAGCACTGTTTCCATATATATGGCTAGGATTGTAAGAGGAGCAGAATACAATTCTGTTATTTTGACATCCCAGTCTATTCAAAGTCATGTTCCATTGCTTTAGACAGTTGGAGGAACAAAAATTGAGCAGGAGTTGGTTATTGAGTAGCACCAGACCTGCTGTATGTGTGCACTGGCTTTGTAGAAATGTTAGAAGATGCCAGGCAATGCAGAGGTTTCCCTTAAGGGGTAACCAGGTGGTGTCTTCACTGCCCTTGGCTTTTCCAGCCTCCATTCTGTCCCTGCATTGTTTTGCTGTACAGTGGTGATGAGGAGAGGTGTGCAGTTACCTGTGGGTTAAGTTTTCACTTGTAATACTGGGTGCTTTGGGAGGGAACATTAACACACTGTTAGTCTTCCTCTTCCCTCCAAGTCTGTAGAGCACAGTGAGCCAGAATCACACAATGGTTTAGGATGGAAGGGACATTTAAAGATCATCTAGGCCTACCCCCACTGCAATCAGCAGAAAAGCCAAGGCCCTCCAAAAACAATGTCAGTTCAGCTTGAGCAGCTTAGACCTTCAAACTTGTCTGAGCTGAGAGAAAGCAGCACTCCTTAATTTCCTGTTGCATCAGAGAAGTTGTGTTGGAGTAGGACACTGCATGGTTGTGCATCTCCTGCTTTGGCATGCTGTGCTCTTGCACATCTCTGAGCTTTGGTGTGCATGCAAGCATGTAAAGTCCATCAAAATGCAGACATGTTTCTGCTGAAGGACATTTATTTTGTTTTGTGCATTTGCATTGTGATGCATTGTGTTTTTACAATCTTCCCACCCCAACTTCATTCATAGCAAATTGCATGACTCCACAGAACATGCTTGATGTCATATTTTGGTTTTGATAGTTTCTCTGGTTTTTCTACATGCCAGTAGCCCAAATGCTTCCTAAGAAGAGTTTTCCTTGTGTGACACTGTGTTCAATTACTAAGTATTCTAACTGCAAAAAGACTAACAATCCTATTTTTGTTTTCTGTTTAGGGTGGTGTAAATACTAGCATAAGGCATGGTGGTATTTATGTGAAAGCAATTATTCCCAAGGGAGCAGCTGAAGCAGATGGCAGAATAGAAAAAGGTAAGATTTCCATTCTTTCAGTGGGGACTCTTAATGTGAAAAAAGGGCAGAGGATTGTCTGTGGGGGACTTGACAATATCCTATGGCCTGTAAACTAGCACTCAGTTTGCCTCCTGTCCTTGTACCTTTTTCATTGGAAAGAAGAGCTGTTTTTCCAAGCTGTTGCAGTTGTCATTTTAAATATTGCCTTGATAGCTAATTCTGCAGGTGAAGATTAAAAAACTAATGTAGAACAACTGCAGAACCAGCCATGCTGGGGCTGTGGAGGGGAAAAACAGGAGATAGGCTGTGGGATTTTTGTTCTCTGAAGCAGCCTATGTTAATGGAGAATGCTTCTCTGTTCCAGGCACAGAGAGAGAGGGCTTTGTGCTATTTGTGGCCTTCTTGCTTGGCACGCCTGGCAACTCAGTACAGAAAATGCTGTAATTGTTATGCCTCTTCTTGTTAGTAAGCCAGGCCACATTCTTCACTAAAGTGAGCAGTCCCACTGTGGACTAAGATTTGTTTTAAATAAAGAGTCTGAACTTTCTGGCAGGCTGTCACTCTGAAGGTTAACACTAGCTTTGACATGGGATTATCCCACAAAATCATTAGATTGGAAAAGACCTTTGATTTGAACCATATAGTTTATTTGCAAAGTTCTCTTCTTGACTCAGAACATGGAGGGGAGGGAGAATTTCCTTAAATAACTGTCCTTGTTAGCTCAGACTTAAATGTTTTTGTGCATCATAGATGTTTTTTAAGTGATGCTCTGCCTACTTTTTCTTAAATTATTAATGTAGGTGACCGAGTGCTCTCTGTCAATGGGATTAGTTTGGAAGGAGCTACCCACAAGCAAGCTGTGGAAACACTGAGAAACACAGGCCAGGTGAGTGGCTGCTGGTTCTACTCCTGTCTGTGGTAATCCAGTTCTCCGTGAGTGAAAAGAGGTAAAGGAACCTCAAGACTGGAATTCTCCCCAATGTTGTCGTGGTTACTTTAGGTTTGCTTTCTTAGAATCCTTGGCTTCCTGGCACACCCAAAAATAGCCAGTGAGTGTACCCATTCAGAACTGCTGAGGACTACTATTTGTGCTCACTATATAAAATGTTTTTGACTTAATTCCCTCTACAAATGTGCAAGTGACACTGTCTTTGACAACTCTTCACACCCTCACAACTTTATAGGAAGGAAACCCTTTCTTGCTGTATTGGCAAGTATCTTGCAAAGTCCATTAGTATATTTTGGAGGTTATCATTTAACAGCCCTTAAAAATAAGGAATAATTGGAGGATATATATGGGGAAGGGAGTGTCTCTAACACTTAACAGCTGCTGTAAAAGTCTGGACCCTGAAAAATTAGAAGGAAACACATACTCTAGACTGTGCTATCTCTGTGACTGTTGCCAGTTAACTGGAGAATGTTCCATCTCTTTAGGTGGTGCACCTGCTGTTGGAAAAAGGTCAGCTTTCAGGGGCCAAGGCTCATGCTCCAGTGACACCACAGTGCACACTCCCACATCAGGTGGGACAGTGTGAGCCACAGGAGAAGCCACCAACAGAATCTTCAAATGCCAAAGATTACAGCTTTGTCACTGCAGGTCAGGTCACACAGAGCAATTGTCTTAACTGTCAAAGCATCCTGTAATTTCATAATATTTTCTTCACTTCTTGGAATGGGAATGGAGCAGATAAGGATCTATACCAAGACCTTGCACATAATGCAGTCTCCTTTTTGTGCTATTTTGTTTCTTTTTAAGACTTGCTTTGGCATCTTGGTTGCTTTACTATTAACTGTTTGCTCTCTCACTGTTTCATGTTGTTTCCTGGTTTCACCAGCCTTAGGCTGTAGCAAGGTTGGAGTAAAGGGGGCACTGCTATCTGGTGCTGTTAAAGGGGTGCCAGGGGGAATTTAGATATTTATATATAAATGAGTGCTTCTGTGGGTCCTGCAGTTCCTGTCTTAGAAGAGAGAAGACATCAAGGGCTAGATGAAGAGGCAAGGATTTCTGCCCCTGACTAGAGGTTGACATAATTCAGCCTCTCTTGCTGGTGACTTGTGCAAGTGAAGGGAAGCCTACCCAGATGGCAGAACCCCTGCAGATACCTTTGGGTCTTCTTGCATGGGATCTATCCTGTCAGCCAGGAACTGCAGTTGCTGCTCTCACTAATGCCTGATCAGTGGCTAGAAAAGCTGTGTCACTCTGTGCTTTAAAGGGTTCCTTAATAGACTTCCTAGGGAATAGTCCTTTGGAGACACTCTGCCTTTCTGCATACTGATGTTGTCAGGCCAAGCAAGCAGACTGAGAAGTCATGATCAACTTTTAGTCCTCTTTTACCTGGAGGGATCTTTGGGTAACACTTCTGTTCAACTCAAAGAAAGAACCACGTGAGGGAGAGATTGCACATTGTCATGTCTGGAATAAGTGCACCAGACACTCTTTCCATGGCCGTGTGCTATAGGAAATAATAAGTTAATGTTTCTTTTACAGAGAACACGTTTGAGGTAAAACTCTTGAAGAACAGCTCAGGGCTCGGGTTCAGTTTCTGCCGTGAAGATAACCTGACCCCAGAGCAGCTGGGATCAACTATTGTGAGGGTGAAGAAGCTCTTCCCTGGGCAGCCAGCTGCGGAGAGCAGGCAAATAGAGATCGGGGACGTCATCCTGAAAGTCAACGGGGCATCGCTGAAGGGTTTGTCCCAGCAGGTTGGTACCTTTAGTAGTGAAACTCACACTGTGCTAGTCCTGCAAGGCTGCATCTGACAGTGAATCCCTCTGTGGCCATAGGAAGTCATCTCTGCCCTGAGGGGAACATCTCCAGAAGTCTCTCTTCTCCTTTGCCGGCCGCCGTCTGGAATACTACCAGACATCGATCCTTCGTTGCTGGTAAGGTGACTGGCATGTGATTTTTGTAACATTATTTGCTAACACAACAAATTGTTAACACTAACACACACTGTTAACATTTTAACATTAAAGTTCATTTATTCAATCTGGTGGGTGGGTGGGTTAGTTAAATGCAAGATGCAAATGGAATAATGGGGAGAGTGCTCACTGAGATGTGGTTCTTGGAATGAATCTCTTAGGAGTGCACTGTTTTGTGTGAATGTTAAAGGAATGTATAGCTTCAAAAGCATTTTTCCTCCATTTTGTAACCTAAGACATGAAGAATAGATTTAATACTGTGTTTCTGGGGCAGAGATTTCTTTGCAGCCCAATGTTTTGAAGTCAATATCAGACAGAAATTGGATATTTCTGTGAAGGGTGTTCTGCAAAACACCAATATGGTGTTGATGTATGTAAAAACAGGGAATAGGTTGTCATATTCACCTCCTGGAAATTAGAGGTGTCACAAAGAATATTTTCTGAATGGTGCAGTAAATGAATTGAAAGAACAGAAGGCCATTTTAGGATACTTGAAGAAGTGGAAACTAAATGTGTTTCAGCAAAAGAAAGTGTAGAGGACAAATTGTGATGGTTTGAAAGCAAAACTAGTGAGAGGCTCCAAGTCAGAAATACAATTNNNNATGGTGGTAGAATACTCCGTGCACGTTCTACACCACAACCCAGGACACAAATTGTCTGCAAATTAGACTTTTCATAATACAGGAAAGTGTAAAACTAATTGAGACAGGTTTTCAATTTAAGTTCCCCAGGGAATTCATCACAGCTCTAGGCCTGCCAGAGTTCAAGAAGCATTTGGACAAGGCTCTCAGGCACAAGGTGTGATTCCTGAGGCTGTCCTGTGCAGGGCCAGGAATTGGACTTGGATGATCCTTGTGTGTCTCTTCCATCTCAGAATACTCTGATTCTGTGATTCTGAGTTACTTTAACATTATTTTCAAATAATAAAATCATTCAAGTCTGATGGGAGAAGTTTAAATGTACAAATACAAATTTAAGTGAAATTAGGATTGGAGTGAGGGGTAAGCAACTGAGCAAACTAATAATACAAATAGCTACTCCTGTAATAGACCTGTTTGTAATGTGGAATAACAGAAACTTAAATAGAACTTTATAGAACTTTAACAAGAACTTTAATAAAAACAGTGCATATATTAAAAGAAGAGGAAAATCAAATTTTTTTCTTTACATTACCACAGATCAATATGTTCATGTACACATGAATCTGGCCATGAAAGCATAAATGAAGCTTTAAACCTTTTCTGTCTGCTGGGTGACAAAATTCTTGGGAATGAATATGTGACAATTGGCAAAATTGTTATTCATTCTCATGGGAGTTAATAACTTGGTTAACAGTCACCATTTGGCATAAATTATCTTAGTTTTTGTTGCCTGTTATTGTTGCTTTTTGGTTGACAGCTTCTGTTTTCCTCCTCTGTGAGATTGGTTTGACTTCAGTAGCTCTGTGAGCCTCAGCTTCTGGCTGGAAGGGATTTCATGGTAGTTGCATAGAAGACTGCTGGGCCTAGTTTAAAACTATGTGTCAGTAGGCTTTCTGAAGCTAAAGTATTTTTGTTTTTCTTAGATGAATTCAAAGGTTTTAGCAGCATAAGTTTCTAAGTTTTGCACACTTTGTCTCGGCCAAGTTGCATTGAGCTTTTTGAAACTCTGCTGTGATATGTTTCCACAGTCCAGTCAGTTCAGTCAGTAGCCACTGACTTCTTGTTTTTGGTAATTTTGTGCAGTCTTTGAAACTTTCTTTTGTCATCAGAACTGGATTATAATGAATTAAATGCTTTTACTCTTGTAGACCCCCATCCATTCTCCCCAACAAGTTTTTCCAGAGGTCAGCAGGGAAGTTTCTGGTCCATCAAACGGAGAACAAGGTGACAGCTCAGATGAGAATGAAACTACTGACCTGAGCAAGAAAAGGCTAAAATCTCCCTCCAGAAGAGACAGCTACAGTGACAGCAGCAGAAGTGGTGATGAGGAGGGGATAGAGTCAGCAGCACAGGTGGGCCTTGGCTGGAGCTCTGTGCTGTACCAGAGCTCAGGTGAAGCTGAGGCACGGGCACGGAGTCAGTATGAGGCACACCCTGCTCAGAAGGACACTGTTCGCACCATCCTGTATCCTGACCAAGAGTCTCCCGGCAAGGCAGAGCTTGAGGACAGGTATGCTGCTGATAATGATCCTCATCATCCTGCAGATGTGTTTATAAGAGTAGTTTATTGGACCTATTCATAAAAATACTTCTTTTGGTTTGCTTTTTAGATCTGCTTAAAGTCAGTCTTGGCTCATATATTAATTTATGAGTGACAGCCATGTTTTACTTATTCCTGTTTTTCTCTTTTTTCTGGTTTATCTGTAGTGATGTGCCTTTGGATTTGCCAGCGATCCCAACCTGTAGAACTGTACCTGAAGTTACCACATCCATGTTAATAAATGACTGTTATGCTACTCCTGTCTCTGAGCTGACTTCACACCTGGGAGAAATAGATTCATTACTCACCCAACTGGAAAAAAATGCCGAAGAATATGAGCCAGTAATACACTATTTCTGTCTTTCAGGAGCATAAATGTTCTGCTGGGGTTGTTTTAGCCATGACTTTGAGAGTCAATAGAAATTAGGCACATTAATTTACAAGTGGGATAGTTATAGGTTATACTTGCACTAATCTGGGTGTGTGCCTCATGAATGGCACTTACTTTGCCATTTGTAATCAATTAATGGCAGCTGCTCATACCAATGCCTGCAGGCATTTTCTGTGTGGGCTCTTGAGCTGATATATTTCCCTCTATGTATGTGGAGGCATCCATGTGTACATTTGTAGATGTATATATGTCCATTTCATGGGTCATTTCATCCTGGAAACCTTGGCATTAAATATTTACCTACCTCTACCAGGTACTCAGAGGAAGTTTAAATGGCAAATATCTTGCTTCTGCTCTTTTAGTTTTAGGTGGTTGTTCAGAGACCAGAGAATAAATTGAGGCATCAAGGGTGTCAGGAGACCCTGTTCTTTGCTGCATTTTTAACTATGAATCCCAAAGACTTCCTGCTCTGCTGCAAGATGGAGCCTATTTGTGAGGCTCTTTTGAGAAAGCTTCTTGTCACCACAGCATTGTCTTGTGTATCAGAAGGGACTTCCATATCCTCACATAATCTGTTCAAAGATTGAAAAAAATTGAAATTAAACCTTGATACATCCCAGTTGTGAGGGTCTTCAGGTTATAAAGCTGTTCTAGCCAATACTCCATTTTGACAAGAAACTGTACTTTTATTATCCCTTCTTCAGAGGTTTTTCTCCATCCTTCTTGGTGCTCTGTGTTTTTTTTTTAATGCAAATGAGGCAGATCCATATCTTTCAAATCAAAATTAATGCAAATTAAAATGGGCAAAACACGTGCATGTGTTCAGTTTCAAGATAAGCTCTATGGTATTGTGTCTCACAGTAGGAAAATACGTTCATTTATTTTGTTCTGAATAATTATGGATGTGTTGAGATATTTTAAAATGCAGACCCTTTCTTATATATGTCAGCTAGATAAGGGTAAAATAAGGTGTGAATTTTGATGTGTTCCTTCAAAATTTTGTTTAATTCATAGACTTTTGGCCCCATGTTATTTCCATGCAAAACATTATTTGGTTGTGTCTGAGCTCATTAGAGATGCTTATTTGAAGCAGCTAAGCTGAGCCTGATAAGAAATATGTCTTGTTCCAGTCTTGTGTCCCACTTAAATCAGTAGGTAAATCAGTTGTCTGCTTCCAACTGTTCTAAATTCAGTAAAATGTTCGTATCTCTTCTGATTGCCTGTTTGTAAAGTGCTGTCTTGTCCCCCTAGGAAGTGGAGCTCCGAGTGACTCTGACAAAGTCAGAAAAGGGCAGTCTGGGTTTTACAGTGACCAAAGGTAACGACAGTGTTGGCTGCTACATTCATGACATTGTTCAGGATCCTGCCAAAAGCGATGGGAGACTCCGGCCTGCAGACCGACTCATCAAAGTGAGAGAATTAATGTTTTCATATGCAGGGATTGCACAAAAAGGACAACTTTGAGTAAAAAAAAAAAAATAGTGAACTGTGTTGTAGGCCAAGTCAAATGTGGTTCAAGGACAAAGGCACGGGCCTTCTGAGAGGCATGGTTCAATAGCACTTGAGAGCAGCAATAAATGCTTCCTCAGTACTGCTGTGTTGCTTGGGACCTAACAAGGACACCAGTGTTGCTTTTGTTGTTGCAGGTTAATGACATTGATGTCACTAACATGAGCCATACTGATGCAGTCAACTTTCTCCGAGCTGCCCCAAGGACTGTCAGATTAGTGCTGGGGCGTGTTCTGGAGTTACCAAAGATGCCAGTGTTGCCTCATTTGCTGCCTGACATTACACTAATGTGCCATAAGGAGGAGCTAGGTAACATGGAATTAATCTGCTTTTTGCCCTAAAGAAACGTCTTCCCCCTCTGTTACAAAGAAACCTTGATTTTTGTTGTTTTCCCCTTCTTTCCCTGTGCAGGCTTGTCGTTATCAGGGGGCCATGACAGCCCTTATCAAGTTGTGTATATTAGTGACATTGCCCCCAAATCGGTTGCTGCCAGAGAGGAGAGTCTCCATGTACTAGATATTATCCATTACATTAATGGAGTAAGCACACAAGGAATGACTCTGAAAGAAGCCAAAAGAATGCTGGAAACATGCCTTCCAACAGTGGTGCTCAAAGCAACCAGGTGTGTTCTGGAAGCAAATGCTTCCCTGTACTTTTTGATTTTCTTGCATGTTTGTATGAGTATATGTATATGAGTATAGGAGGAAAGCCTGTTGGTGGTATGACAGAAAATTCACCACGTTACTGAGGACTGACTCCACAGAAAGGGTGTGTAAATTCACAGCTTTTGCACTGCAGTGGAGCACAAGGGTGCCTGGTACTTGCTGTGCTTTCTCAGGAACACAAGGCTGTGTCTAGCTCTGAGCTAAAAGTGTTCAGATAGACCCCATACAATCCAAGATGAATTGGTCACAGACCCACTGTGGCACTTGGACACTCACAGGTCTGTGAGGATAGATGGGATTCATCCAAGGATGAATGGAAGAAGCTGGCAGGAGAGCTTATCAAGCCACTCTCCATCATTTGTCATCAGTCCTGGCCCACTACGGAGGTCCCAGGTGACTGCAGTGTGACATCCATCTGCAAGAAGGGCTGGAAGGAGGATCCAGGGAGCTACAGGCCTGTTGGCCTCACCTCAGTGCTGGGGAAGGTTATGGGACAGATCACCTCAAGTGTGACCACACAGCATTCACAGGACAAGGGCATCAGGCCCAGCCAGCAGGGGTTCAGGAAAGGCAGGTCCTGCCTGCAACACCTGATCTACTTTCCTGGCTGGGTTCCCCATCTGGTGGATAAGGGAAAGGCTGTGGATGTGTCTGTTGGACTTAGTGAAGTCTTTGATACTGTCTCCCACAGCATTCTCCTGGAGAAGCTGGCAGCCCATGTCTTGGAGAGATGCTCTTCACTGGGTTAAAAACTGGCTGGAGTGAGAGAATGATGAACAGTGCTAGTGGGGTGTCCCCAAGGCTCAGTACGGGGCCAGTCCTGTTTCATTCCTTTATTGATGATTTGGAAGAGGGGATTGGATGTGTCCTCACTCAGTTTGCAAATGGCACCGAGTTGGTTGGGAATGATTAGCAGTTTTACCAGTAGTACTGCTTACTTCGTTATCTGATGATTACCATGAATTGCAAATTTATTTTAATAAATATTTATTTCCACAGAGATGGTCATGCAGTGTTCCCAAAATCCAGAAGCCCTGAGAGCTCAAGTCCATGGCCAGTGAAAGCTAATGGTAAGGTTAGCTTTCATAAGCTTGCATTTCATAGCAAATGATATGCACCTGTTTATAAGAATATAGGAACTGATATGGGCTATAAAATACTCTCCTACTCCAGCTTATTGTGACAAGCTCCAACAAGAATTTGCTTGACCTTTCCTCTAAAACTTCCATGAAAAGAGATTCAGCAGTAGTGTCTTTATGATGTCATTTCTTGTATACTTTAGAAATTCTCTGTAATATAGAGAAGAAGGGTTCCTTTGAAGCATCCAAATGTCAAATAATACTCTAAAAAATAAAGTAGTCAATGACAGGTGTTTGTATCTTGTACATTTTGAGGGAAAGGGAATCAATGCTGTTCTCAAAGGTGCATGTTTCCACTGTAAGTTGTTAAACTATTTCTCAACATTTCTTTTTGCTCTGATTTTGTTACTTGTATTAGCATTCATCCTTTCTGATCCCATTAAATAGAACATTCAAAAAGCCATTATATGAAGTGTAGTCATTCAGATAGAAGTTTGGCAATGCACAGAAATCAGACAGAAATGCTACTCATGTTGTAACATAAAAATTTGGCTTCTTTTATAAAAATAATTGATGGGGGCTAATTTAATTTCAGAGAAAAAGTTGTTTTCTCCCCATTTTTGTTTAGGTTGTTCCTGGGGTGATCCCTGTGATAAAACAGAAAAGTCAACTGATTCTCATGGGCCAAAGGTAAATGCTCCTCTCTTGTGCCTGTTACCATTAACCAGAGAAAAGAATCTACTTCAAACACTTTTAAAACTAAATAAATTAATGAAACAATCTGTTGATCAAAGTATACAAACCCACTATTATCAACTGACATGAATAAGCAGTGGTCATAATAAATGTGCAAGTTTTTTTAATTGATCTGCTCTTTCTTTGGCACTGTTTTGTTGAAAGACAAATTGTCTTATGAGAAAGATGCAAGGCTATCATCCAGAGTATTCCATTCGGACCACAGTTTCTGCAGATGCTTTCATATTATATTTTCTAAGTGGTTTTCTTTCTTTTTTTCCCCTTAGCATTTCCTTAGAAATGCTGTGTTGTTGACCAAAAGTACTGAAGCTTGCATACATTGTATAGGGGTTATAATAATGTCAAATACTCTTATGTGTTCTCTTGTAGAAGTTGCTGCTTCATCAGCATGTGGGTTTTTTTTTAGTTGCTTTAATTTTTTTTAATTTGCTCTTGTTATGTGTAACTTCCCACCCATCACCCAGGTATCTCAGATGATATGAATAGAGGTTTTATTTGTTGCTGAGGAGAGAGGAGAACTTTTTAGTGGTTGTTTATTGTTTCAGCCAAACTGCTAGGCTCTTTATGATTTGTACTGTTCTTGGCTTTCTCAGGTCAATGGCAGTGGCATCCCAGGACCTTCTCAGGGTAATGCAGAAAACGATATCCATCACACAAAAGCACTAATGAACCACTCAGGAGCAGAAGATGCACCTTCCCTTGGATTTACCAATCAGATGTCAGATTTTCCTAAACACATTGACAAAACAGGTAAGAGAAGGTGAGGTGGGGACTGCATTGTTCTGTCCTTATTGTACCAGTGCAAGAGAATCATGGCATGGTTGAATATGCTGAAATAAGTCAATGTTAGGCTGGCAGTCACTTTTAGAAGATCATTTCCAAGTCTTGTGCTTTGCTTTATAGGAGTTAGTTGATGTTGAAAGTAGATCTGTAGAAACTGGATTTTGTGTTACAGAGAAATAAAGGAAGGCCATGGTAACAGCTAGAAATAATGCCATGTGTCTGCCCCTTTAAATAACTCTCCCAAACCATTCTGTACTGGGAAAACTTGTCATTTTGCACTATTTATCTTCAGGAACAGAGGTTCCAGATGATGAGTATTATGATGAGGATGACCACAATGAAGTTGTCCAGTATCTGTTGGATGTTGTAGATGAGGAAGCCCAGAACCTCTTAAATCAGAATAATGGAACTTCAGAGGCTCAGTGTCTTCTACATCTCAAGAATGCATCAGAAAATCACCTGCCAGGTAACACTAGCCATTAAAAAAGAACATCACTGACAGCAAAACACTCTGAAACAAGGTGCCAAGTTGCCAGTTGATTTGTCATCAGGGAGAGTTGATTGACAGTGATTTGATGTCTGAACTGGAGGTTTCCTAACTTGAACACAGACAAATAGTTGCTGATTACCATGAATTTGAGATGCAGTGTAATAAGTGTGGTTCTGGTTTGAAAAATCTCAATTTTGCTTTAAGTAGTCTGGGAAAATTATTCCTATTCTAGAGTTCTCTCTTGAGCAGAATTCCTATTCTTAGGAACCTGGTCCTGCAGCTGCAGTCATGTTGGTGTGCTGAAACATTTCAGCATTTCATTGATTTCAGATTGCACAACCTGGAAATATGTTGGGATCCCTCAAAACCAAACATTTTATCAACCTGCTTTGTCTCTTTTAGAAAGACTAGCTTTTTTTCAGTACCTCCTTCTGACTGTGCACCTTGTTTTCCTTCATTCCATTCCCTCAGTTTTACTTGTTATTAACTCAAATGTCATGAGGGGTAGGATTTGTGGTTCCTTTGTGGTGTCACACTATGTATGCATGCTCCAAAAATTCAAACAAGATGCTTGCTACTTGTGTAGAGATTCCTTCTAAAGCTCAAGATAAATCTTCCAAAAATGTAGTTATTTCAGGTCATGACTTCAAGGTCATTGGGTTCTTGTAATTGGTCATGGCATTAGAAGTCAGGGATCACTGAAGTCCTGGCTGTGCCAGGATGTCAGCTGAGGAATATCATTGGAGTTCCAGTACTTCCAATTTCCTGTAGGCTGTCCTGCAACTGAAGGTGAATTGAATCCATAGGATGTGGCAGCAGGGTGCTTCCATAGCAGACAGATACAAGCCAGATTTTATCTGACATGTGCTAATTGCATTTTGTTAATACAAAGTGAGTAGAATCCTGGTTTGGACCTACTGCTGGTCTAAATCTAAGTGAATTGTAGAAAAAACACCGGGGAATGTGGTAATTTAGTAGCTGCACCCTGTCCAGCAGTTATGCTGTGACACAGATATTCTGTGCAAACAACCTCACATACCATGGCATTTGTTCCAGTTACAAAATAAAGGAACTTAGTCTGATTATCCTGTACAGTAAGACCTCTTTTCCAACATGCTAACATGCTTTTCCAATGGTAGCAAAGGGCCTTAAAAAGTGTTTCTTGGTTATTCTGGCCCCTGTATTCCCTGTCTGCTGCCAGACAGGTGGAACAGGATTCATGACTGTGAGAGGGTGGCATTTTCTGGTGTGTTTGTGCTGTATCCCCTGATTTTCCTGTCCACTAGGCATGAATGGAAGGGTGACGGATGATAAGTCTGAGGACACAGACTGTGATGGGTCATCTTTACCTGAAGATTTTTCAGAGGTAGGATGGCAAGAAGCTGGCAGATGATCTTTCAATTTTTTTCCTTATTGGCATAGAACTGGTGGAAATAACATTACATGTCCTTTAAATGACATTGCCATCACTGTAGGTAATAGCTTTAAATGGTGTATAACCATTTATTTTTAAATAGCATCTAATTTTCATAAATTACCTATATAAGAGAACAAAGCATATAGTTATTTTACACTATCATATGAAGTCCATCAGCTTTTTTTTTTCTAAAAGGGTGGTAATAAACTACCTTGTTAATGCTACTTCAGCTTTTTAATCTAAAAGATTTCAGTAATTCCTGCTCAAAGAAGGGAAGCACAGTGAAAATGAGTGCTGTATAGACTTTACTGTCCAAAATGTGGATTTGAAATTCCTTCTCCTGCTGCTTTTTTTTCTAGGATAGGTTCATTAGCTTGAGTAACTTCTAGATGTGGTCTACTCTACTCTGTTATTGTGTGTCCTGTTTTACATCAGTCACTGGATGCCTGGGGTTTGTCTCTTGTTTCTAATCAGCAGAGCTCTTTCTCTCCAGTGCATCCTGGCTCTTGCAGCTTTCTGTCCAGTTAGTAGAGCTGAAAATCAAATCAGGAATCTGGCTCTGTGTCAATGTGCTCTAGGGAGAGCCACAAGTAAAATTGTCCCACTATGGCAGTGGAAAAGCAAATAGGCCTAAAATGTTTAATGATTTTGTAGAGTTTTTCTTGAAAGAAGGATGGAAATGCCTTCTTTTGTGCTGAGTCTTCGTTGTCTGCTGAGGAGGGTGTGAATAGGAGTGTGTGTCATTTAGAGGTAGTGCCCTTTTATGTTACATATCCACAGTATAGGAACTGTGGCCTGACAATTCTGAGGCAGAAGTTTTCACTATCAAGCTTACCTCATAAAGGGTTCCTAAGTATTAGAAACAAAAAAGCCAGCTGGGGAAAACTTAGGTGACTCTACTGCTGCTGTGAGTCAGGAATGATTTTAATATAGCTTTTTGGCCTTGTTACAGTAGAGTATCTTTCCAAGTGCTCAGTGTTCTCGTCCTCTGTTATTTTGGGTTAATGAGATGTCTAAAAGAGGAAAGTCTTCCATTATGTGCTGCTTTGAACTTAGTACCCTTCAGAAATAGTCCCTATAATTGTTAATTGTTTAAAATTTGGAGTATGTGAATGTTGCAATTATGTATTTTAATGTGTTTTGAAATACTGCTTCTTCTAGCCGACACATGTAAATGGTTGTGAAGACTATTGTGAAGTAAAAGCTGTGCCAGAAAGGTAAGATTTCTTTTTCTAGTCTTGCTTGAAAGCAAACCTGTGAAGTCTGGAAGTCTGAAGTGTAATATGTTGGAATGAGAGGAAAACAACAATAAAAAAACCGAGAAACCACCCCCAAGCCAAACCCAATAAAATATCTCTGCAATGTCTTGTTGAATTGTTCTCTTGATCTATTCCTTACTTAATAAGTTATAGTTTGCCTGAATACTAATTGGCCTTATGTGGTTTATTATGCCCTACTTTTATTTGTTCCTTTGATAACATGGTTGTAGCAAGTAACTGGACTGTGTTCAGATGTCTGCAAATAACATAATTTGCATTGTGCTAGCAACTTGGTATTTGGATGTGTAGAAAACATTCAAACAATGCTGTCTTCAGTTCAAATCTATACAAACTTCATTAGTGTCATATCTTCTGGGTTTAGACCACTGCAACTCATGTGCAGAGTACTTCTGCTCCATCAGCTCCCTTTGGGATGCCTGGGGGATGCTATTTTTCCATGGAGCATGAAGCATATGCCTGACCAAGTTACTAGCTAGCTGTCCCTTTGAGCCACTTTGAACTTTAGATATTCCCAAAGTTGTTTTTCTTAGTGAAATAATTTTAGTCTAAGTGAAATTTCAGTGAAAATGTATATGGTTTCATGTTGTTATTATGACCTAAATACTTAATACATTCATCAGTATCTTCAACAATGCTAGAAAACTTGCACTTGAAAATAGATACTCAAGTGCAGTGAATTGTATGGGTGGTACAAATCTGCTATTGGTTGCTATTTGATTGCTTAGCCTTTGAAAAATAATTGCAGTGGTAGTTTTTACTAGATTTTTGTACTCCTAGCACTTTTTCCACTGTTACATTTTTCAGAACCCCTTTGGGGATGTAAAAAAATAAGGTGGGGGAGGCGGGGGGTGTGCAAAAAAGTTAGGTTTTTGAGATCACTGGTAGGGGTCCAGTCCAGGAATAATTGTAGCTATAAATTACTTTCTGATGGAGGTTTTTTGTTTGTTTTGGGTTTGTTTTGTTTTTTTTTTTAAACTAGGTTGCAAATGTGTTGGTTCTAGGTGTTCTGTCTTACTTCCATACCTTGTCCTCTTGTAGATCCCCTCCACAGCCTTCCTTGAGCCAGGCAGATGAGGAGGAAATCACGTGGGGAAGCGATGAGCTGCCGATTGAATCAGTCAGCCAGGAACATGTAAATAAAGGCAAGGACATTTAGCATAATCAGTGGAAAACTTCAGGATCACATTAAATAGACAGAAATGAATTTTGAGACATCCTGGATATGATTTGAGGGTGTCATGGCAGGTATGAGGGGGATTCTAACAGCTCATGTAGAAATGCACTGGGAAGGATCTCTGTGTGGTAAGTGTGTGAGAGTTAATAGGAAAATTGGCAACGTTGTGTCTGTAGCTGTAGAAGAGCTGGGACCACCTGGGATACTGCCTTCCTCAGTATCTGTCTCACAAAAGCTGTAACAATAAATACATGTTTGCCTGTGATTAGATTGATAGATCACGTGCTTCACATACCAGCTCAGATTAGGCACTGCTTTTATCTGGACTGTCATTCTTCCAGTGCTGCTCAATGTGGCAGAGTGGAACTCGGTGTACTTTGATGTGTTTGGCAGAATTTAGTCTTCACTTCTTTTGAGCTAGCATTAGAAATGTCAGTTCCTGAAATTCATATACAGCAGTCCTTTGCATTCATTAAAAGAAAAAAGGATAATCCGTGTGATACTTCAAACTAAGTCAGTAGATTTAGGACACTGCTAATTGCAATACCAGAGAGAATTTTGTTGTGCTTCAGAGAAGCACGGAAGGCCTGATGGGAGGCAAGCTGTATTGGGAAAAGAAGTGTCCTTCCAAGTGATAATTGTAAGATGTACTGTATGCATGTTGAGTATCAGTGATAAAAACAAGTCACAGGCTGTAATGCAGAAAGATCTGAATTTATCCCTGTGTGTATCCATCCATTTTTGTAGGTTATTATGTGAAGAACTAACATTTAAATGTACTTGAAGTTTGTTCCAATGTATTTATTGGAAGTTCAGAAAAATACTCCCTTTAGTTACTGGATTCATCAGAGATGATTTTGTGCCTTACTGGTTTTGCTAGTTAATTTGGTTTTGCCTGTCAGACTGAGAGGAGAACTGTGTGTTCTCTCTGGTGTATGGGGGCATTCAGGAGAAAACAGGTAGTGCAGTGGTGAACAGCAACATGCAAATCCAACTGTGTGCTACAGTTTGTTTCACTGGTTTTAGCTATTTATTTCTACTTATATCTTCTGCTAGATTTCCCCCTAGTGACAAATGAAGAGATCTCTGCACTCCCTACTGTGAATGTGCTCCCTGGAGGCAAATATTCAGGAGCCAAATTGAAGTCAGTGATCAGGATGTTGCGTGGATTGCTGGAACAGGGAGTCCCTTCTAAAGAGATTGAAGTGAGTAACTATTTGTCCTTAAAGTCCTTTTTCCCAGTATGAAACAAAAATAGAATGGCTGCATCATCACTGCCTTGAATACCACAGCTCTTTAATTGGAAGCTCAAAAGAGATGAAAAGACTTAACACCAAAGACTTCTCTCCCTTCTCCCACAAGTTGCTGAGAGATGAGATCAGTTTGCATTCAGTTCATAAGTGTTTTTTACATCATTCTTGCTTCTGGCAAATTACCAAGTGAATACGATGTAAACAGGCACAGACAAAGGCTGTGAAGTCCAGCTGCTGAATGTGAAACCAGTCTTTCCAAAGTTTAAGTTTAGACATGTTTCATGATCTCTTTTTTGAGATAAAGTATTTACTGGATACTAGGTGAGGTTTGGTTTTGGGGTTTTTTTTTGTTAATTTCATTTTCTTGGCTGTGTAAAAGATTAGTTCCTCTGACTCCATTATTTTGCATATCCACATTAGGATTTGACATTTAATTATTTTGTTTGTTAATGACTTGATAACATAACCACTCTTACTATTATTACCAATCAGTGCTTTCCTAATGCACATGTAATTGTTTCTTTACAGAACCTTCAGGAGTTAAAACCTCTGGATCAGTGTTTGATTGGACAAGCAAAGGAGAACAGGAGGAAGAACAGATATAAAAACATACTTCCTTGTAAGTCCAAACTCATTTGAAATTCACAGTTTATATTCTTTCACCACCTGTATGCTCTGATGGATTGGATCAGAGGTGGGATGGTTTGATTCCTAATCCTAGTAAGGATGAAAATAAAGCAAGCATTTATAAAGCAGTTTAAGATCAGTGAATAATATACTACTGTGCTGTGGTAAGTAGGTATGTATGTTGAGACTTTTCAGTTGTTTCAGCAGATCCTGTGTCTTAAGTGATGTATACCTGTGGAACCAGACAAGTTTTTTTCAGTTTCACCCATGCAGAATTGGAAAAACAGATGTGTACTACTGTCAGTAAATCTCCTGCCATAAAATTCTGCTTGTTAGGTGTTGAGAAGTAAGAACTGACAGGTTAGTTCTACGTGAGAAAAACTCAACCTCTGTTTTCCAGAGTTGCTGCAGTTCAAATTGCTTAACCCACCTGTCTGCTGAATTATATTTCTCCTGCAGGCATCTTTTTCTTTATTGAAAATACTGATTAGTGCCCTAAATTAAGTATTTAAGTGATTTATTTCTTTTAAAGCAAGCTGTGGAAGCATCTGTGGAGATGAGTGCTGTGTGAGTGTGTGAGGCTCAACACAGTGTTGCATGAAGGTCTGATGATGTGCACACCAAATAACATGAGGTCTTTCTGTTGTGTGGGGATGACAGATGACACCACCAGAGTCCCTCTCGGGGTTGAAGGTGGATACATCAATGCCAGCTTCATTCGCATGCCCGTGGGGAGCGAGGAGTTCGTTTACATTGCGTGCCAAGGACCTCTTCCTACTACTGTAGCAGATTTCTGGCAAATGGTTTGGGAGCAAAACTGTACTGTGATTGCCATGATGACTCAGGAGGTCGAGGGAGAAAAGATAAAGTGTCAGCGTTACTGGCCAGATGTGCTCAATAAAACCACCATGATCAATGATAGACTACGCCTTGCTCTTGTGAGACTTCAGCAGCTGAAGGGCTTCATCATCAGAGTGCTGGAGCTTGAAGAGATTCAGGTGAGTGAATCTAATTCTGCATGCTTAGAGTTTTTTCTGTGTTGCCATATTTATCCTTATAATTTTGGCTTGCCTGCTTTCGCTTGCATTGTCTACGTCAAGAGGCAACCCAGGGCTTCTCCTCTTTGCCCAGTGATCATTACTGGGCAGCTATTCCTCCTTGCAGCTTTGTGCTGCTCTGTGACCTTTACGGGAGAAAGCATTTGGGCCAGGCTACGATTTCATTACACTAATGAGACTCTAAATTCTGGCTCCCACTAGCCACAGAAACGTATGTAGGGATATGAAATTCACTAATAATTCAGCATGGCTGGTTGACTCCTCTGTGTGATCAGCTCAGTCTACACAGTGAACCTTACGCTTTTTAAATTACTAAGTTATTTCCAATTTAACTCTTGTTGTGTTGAATTAGAAAGCACCTTCACTGGGTAAATCCCTCTGTTCTGACACTTTTCCTTGGGAACCCAATTTCTTTCTTTTTATTCTTGCCACATGCCAAACGGTGGTGTTGTTGTTGAACCTCAGACAGGTGAAGTGCGGCACATTTCCCACCTGAACTTCATTGCCTGGCCTGACCACGACACCCCGTCCCAGCCGGACGATCTGCTCACCTTCATCTCCTACATGCGGCACGTGCACAAGTCGGGGCCCATCATCACCCACTGCAGTGCAGGCATCGGCAGGTCGGGCACCCTCATCTGCATAGATGTGGTCCTGGGGCTCATCAGCAGAGACCTGGATGTGAGTATCCCAGGGTATGTGGTGCTTCTGACCTGCAGGAAATGTGTTCCACTGCAATCTTACAAGAGTGTGCCGTGCTATTGGCAATACCATGTTTGTTTGTTGGTGATCCCAGATGGGGAGAGCTCTAACATCCAGCGGCTCTTGGGTTAGCTCAGGGAACCTCAGCAACCTGGTGCCACTTCAAGTATGTTGCAAGGACATCTTCTACCATAGTGGCACATGGCATGGGAAAAATGGTGTTGCCATGATGGATTAGGCAATTGGTGGAAAGGGTTTAACTTTTAAATTAATTTTCAGCACAGCCAGGGATTGCTTTCTAGGGTGATCCACAGGAGGGTGCTAGCTTCCTTATGTTTATGTCCTTCAGCGGCCCGGGGTAGCAAAACTGGGATGAATTTGTAAGGAAGATGAGCTGTGCCATGCTTAGCTCAGTGGAGTTTTTAAGCACCCTCTGAATGTCCAAAACTCTATTTTCTGTGCACTTAGCTTAGAGTGAGCAAGTACAGAAAGAACACAAGAGAAGGGCAGAGTGTCTGATGTGGGGGCACATCCAGATTGCCCAGAGACAGCACGTGCTGGTTACCTACCAGGCAAACGCAGTCTGTAGTGAATTATTTGTTTCACTACTAATGTACCTAATTCTGTTCCCTGGTTTGATGCTGGGGATGTTTCTTTGTTCTGCGTGTCTGAACATATCTGAATTTTTTGAATGCTTAACTTGCTGTTTGTTTTGGTAGTTCGACATTTCGGACCTGGTGCGCACGATGCGTCTGCAGAGACACGGGATGGTTCAGACAGAGGTGAGTCTGGGTTCCCCAGGCATTCACTGAACCATCTGGAGTGCCAGAGGACTTCATGATGCACACAGCAATTGTCTTTGTGCACTGCAATGTGACATTTGTGTCACAAGGATTAAATCAGATGAGTAGCAGGATGTATTTAACATTTATTAACACAAGCCGTTTTTAACATGCTGTATTGTTTTGAACTGTGTTTAAAAAAATTGTGAGTTTTCATCTTCAGAAGTGCATGTTTATAGAGGAAGTCAGCTAAGCTTTTTTGGCTTAAAATTGCATTAGAAACTGAAGAGAAGGCCTAACTGTAGCTGCTGTGAACCACTGATACTATCAGAGATGTCCTGAGATCCCATTTGGGAAGATGTTCAGCCAGAAGTTCAGTCTTTTTGGAATAATCTGGATCTAGAGCTAATTAACTTTAGAGATGGTCATCACAAGGTCTTGTTAAAATCTGCACTCTTCCTTTGAATGGGAAGGAATTGCAAAGTCATAGTTTAAAAAAGCCCTGAAATCAAACCACTAAACTTATCAGCCCCATGCCCACCTCACACCCCAAAACATGTATCAGCCCCCACACCTCTATCACTGAGATTAAGGTAAGAAGTTGCATTGTCCTCTGAGTTCTCTATTAGTTGGCATTGATGCAAGTCCTTGAAATTCACTTGCTGTCTTCATTCTACTTATGTGAAGTGCCTAATCTCCTCTAGGTGGTTTTGGTGTGAAAGGAGGATAAATGTCCCATACAAAATAAATCTTTAGTGGCACAGTCATGTCTGTATTTGCTTTAAGATGAGGTTGTGTATTTTTCCACTGTGGCCTTTTTGGGGGGGCTTTTTGTTGTTTGGGGTCTTTTGTTTTCTTTGGGATTTGACAGTGGTGGAGGTTTTATTATTTAATAGTATAATTAGTATTGGAAGTGCTGTTCAACCGTGAAGTGCAAGTGAGAGCACTTATGTGGTGCAGGCATTTTTCACATGTTCTGTAATTTCTTTTTCCTTGCAGGATCAGTACATTTTCTGCTATCAAGTTGTCCTTTATGTCCTGAACTATCTCCAGCATGAAGAACAACAGAGAGACAAATAAAATACTGAAGCAGAAGTGCATTTAAAATAAGGAAGCAAGAAGGTTGAGAGGCTCTGGAGCATTTTATTTGTCCTGCCAATAGTTTTCTAATCCCTTTCTTCAGTTGCTATCCAATGTCTTTTCTATAAAGTCTCTCCATCATTCCAAATAAGGTATATAGTTCTGAGGGAAAGGGATAGCTCATACAATACCACTATAATCTTCAGCCCCATGGATGCACGTGTGAGATTTTTGTGTAACAATATTTAATAAAGCTGCATTTTTTTGCAGCTTCCTTAATATGTCATAAAATAATGAAAGAAAAATATTTTAATTTAAAAAGAAAAGTAAAGAAGAAGAAAAAACAATCCTATACTACTTCCTGCAGTTCTGCAACTGTTTTGGGGTATTTGTTTCTTACAGGGTGGGGAAGTGGGAGGGATGAAGCAGTATTTTTATCCTGGAAAACTTTATTACAAAGACTAGTAAAATGTCTCTTTTGAAAGCTTGTTCATGGCACAGAATTTTTGCCCTTCTAGTACAATTACAGCTGTTTTATAGAGGGTATCTTGAAATCAGCATTTAAGCTTTAAGAGATGCCTGTTAGCATAAGGATAGTCGTGAATATTAACTGTATCACAGTTAATAATTTTTACTTCATAGAATTTCATGTACATATTTATATACTTTTACACACACACAAAAAAAGAAAAGCTGAATTATTGGGTGCCTAACCTTATAATTGATTAGGCATCTCTACTCTGTAAATAAAAATATACCTAATGTACACTGATCACAGTGAATCTGGGTATTTTTGTGTCCTTGTGACTGATTTTTCTTGGCCTGCCATGGCATAATTCCTTGTGGTTGCTGCCCTTGAGATATAAGGGCTGTGCACAGGGTTTTTTAAGTTTTCAGTGTCCTTCTGTTCTTCAGTACCTGTTTGAAAAATCTGGCAGAGCTATGGGCTCCTCTCTGGAGAGTTTCCCCACTATGGTGAAAGGAAGGCTTTATTTTTCTTACCTCCTTGTTTTTCAGCACAGCTGGGCATTGAGGCCATATCACTTTTTTGGGGGGTGCGTTTGCATTGCCACTGCAGTGGTTTGCTACAATGTAACCTACTCTGCTTATGGCAACCAGGTCTGAGGTTGGAGGCAAGATAGAAGATTCTAAGTAGCTCAGTGGTTTAGTGATACTGTAAACAGTCAAAACTGTTCTGACAGAAAATATTCATTTTAAGTTCTGTGGGAGCCCTGGATGGTGAATAAATGCTATCAGCCTCAAGTGGTCATTCGAGGGCTTGGGCAATATTTCTGCCCCAGGAATCCTTGCCAGAACTGAGGCTTTTGACTTGTGCTGTCAGGAAGGGTTTAAGAGTGCTAATTGAACAGCATTCTGCATTGAAGAGGTGTAAGTAAGTCAGAGGCTGGTTATCATTCAGGGTTTTGACTCTTCAAAATAGTAGCCCACAGTGTTCCAGCATCCCAAAACTGAGGTAATCACTGCCTTGCAATAGCATGACTTGAAAAATGAAAAGAGCCTTTTTCACTTGTCAGTACTACTGTGTATTTTATTCCCGCCAGCATAACAGCAAAACTGTGCTTTTTTCAGAGCAGCATAATTTGAGGAAGGAAAATCAATTTTGTGTAGATAGAAGCAGAGGCATGATTAGCCATGTTGGTAGTATACCTGTATAAAGGAGCTATAAATTGAAGACAGAAGATTTTCAGGATAACATTTGTATACAGGAAAAGTAAATAAACACAGCAGGGTTAATAGACTGCTGCTGCTTTAGCATAAATACTGAGTTCAGAGGGTTTGGATATGTCTGGGGTTTAGAAACAAAAAAAGTGTTATGGTAACCAGACAGTACAATTAAGGCAGTTAAATTCTTCTTTTAAATATTTTCAGGTACATGGCAAACAATGTAGAAACAAGAATAGATGTTGTATAGCATGCTGCATGGAGCCAAGTACAGCACAAACAGTTTGCATCAGATTACAGCTTATGGAAAACACAAATCAGTAAGAGATTCCAGATTTTGCTGCTTGTCCTTACAGATATGATGATGATCTGTGGTATGCTGTGTTATACCCAATTTCATTTTAATGGTGGACACACAAAAAAGCAGAGGGTAACTAACTTCACCTAATCTCCCCTTCCTCAGAAAAAGGACAAACACACACACACACAAACAAAAAAAGCAGAGATATGCACAGGAAAAAAAAAAAGCAGCACATGCACACACACAAAGCATTCAGGTGTTCCTGAGAAATGCATGTGTGTAAAAGGTGGCATAGGCCTCTTTTGAGAAGTGCTCTGAATTTCTTTGGGTTTTGGTCTCAATGCTGAGGAATAGAATATCAAATAAAGATTGAATGCTCTCTAGTCTGACACTTGCTGAGGATTGTCAGTTTTCTGGTAAGCAGGTGAATCTTCCCCTCTGTGACACCTGATGTTGTCAGTTTCATTGAAAGAGACCCCACAGCTCAAAACTCATTACAAAAAAATGGATGTGCTTATGCAGTGGGATGGCTTAAACTTGGTTTCTGTGGAAAATCTGGTTGGAAATATGCACCAATGCTCGTCTTTTTCTTCAAAGGATTAGATTACTTAAAATCCTTATGCCCCCTTTCAAGAAATGAGAAGTAAAATTACTAAGAAGCCTAGTTCCTTGAAAGGAAAATTGCTGTGTGCTTTCTTACTATGCTGACTATATGATTTACAGGGGCAAAAATTTGTGAGAGACTTTTCTTTTTTTTAGAACAGGGATGCCTTGCTGAGTAAGCATCCAGGACATGCTCCAGCTGAAAGGGATTTTCCTTTATATAAGTATCTGATTTTTAGCAGGAAGCTTACCAGACTAGGGAAAAAAACTGGTATATAATCCATTATAGTTCGAATTAAAGAACTGACCCTGTATGTTAACCCAAGAGAGAAAAGATCCTTTTGTTTTTCCAGCCAGAAGCACAAACACTTTGCCACATAAACAGCCCTGTGCCATTAGTAGTTTATCATATCTTTGTTTTCCTTGCTGGTCTTTGCCTGCAAGAGAAGGGCAACAAAGGAGGGATTCCAGGTGCTCCTTGGAAACTGTTTTGAGAGTTTGGTACTGTTGTTACTTTAATGCTTCTGAGCAGCCTCTTTCCTTGCAATTGAAGTCCTTCTAAAACTACCTGTGTGGGGGAAAAAAAGAGCCATCATCTGGGTGAAAGTTTGAATTTGTGACATCCACTGATAGACAAGTGAGGACATTACTTGGGGCGAACACCAAGTGGCATGTGGATTTTGGCACAGCTGAAATGGAGAATCTGTCCTGTGCTGCCTTCTCAGTGCAGCTGATCTCAGGGATAAACTCAGGGAAATGTTACTCAGCATTTAAGCAGCTTCAAGGGGGCAGTGTAGCAAGGGCTCTGTATATTAAGAGTGTTCATTCACCAAATGTTCATTTAGAGAATGACATTCTTCTGGCTGAGCAAAGTGGCAAATAAATGAATGAGCCAGCAGAGAAGAGAAGGCCAGCTCAACACTGGGAAAGAAAATGCTGATAAAAGTGGTTGATACAAATAAATGCCTTATTGGATGTACTGAAAAGACAATGAAGAGCAGACCTACACATATATGATGAGATAACAAGCTCCCATGGCACATGGTTCTGAGTAATGTTTGCTGCAAACTGGAGCACAAACTGGGTTGGAACTGGAGGTAAACTAAACTTCTGGATTCCATCATTTGGAAAATTCCTTCTGGAGTTCCCATTCAGTTTCAAATGGCCTGTCCAGTGGAGTTTTGGCTGATGAAGATGTCATATTTGACAATGCTGAATCTAACATGTCTTCTGGGCACTGGAGAATTTGTGGAGTGGTATGTTTCACACCAGCCTCTCCTATGAGAGAGCAAGGATGAAAATGACCATTTGTGTCTGAAATTTTGGCTTGTATAGATCTCTTGCAGATACGCATCTTGGTCCATCCAGTTCATGTCAGCTTCTGATAAAATTGATAGTAGCCATCACGGAAGGTCTTGTTTTGCTGTAGCCATGATGACTGAATTTCCACTGCTGCTTTGGGTAACCAACCAAGCAAACAAAAAGGCAGAACACCACATCCTGTGGCTGGCATTCAGACCTCAATTTGAATATCACTTCTTGGGCTTAACTCTAGTGTTTTGTGTTGGCCAGCCCAGTGGGCTCTGCAGGGAGCTTTGCTTCTTAATGAGATGTTAGGAAGAGGGTGGCTGGTTTTGTTTTAATTAAATGCTGGAAAGATCTTGCTGGCTATGAGGAAGTGACTTGAAGGGTAAATCATTGGACTGGAAGCAGATTTAATTGCTAATTTCCTCAGGTGAGTTCTAGGAAATTAATTTCATCTTTCTTGTTGTACTGCGATGACCTCCGTAGTCAAAAATTTTCTCTGGTGGGGCTCTGACTATTGTACTCTATTCAGTACAATAGCCAGATCCCCAAACAAATTATTATCTCTAAAGAAGTTAACTTGGTCACAGATGTAGCCTGATATTCAGTACCAAGGAGCTTTGTATGGTCTGTTTTGCCTTCTCAGCTCTCTTTAAAGTCAGATTGGTTATTTCCACACTGTCCTCAAGAACAAATACACTGAGATATCCCATTTAAACACCCTCAAGTTACTGTTCTTTCCTTGAAGTCTTGTTAGAGGTGGAATTCAAAGCTTCAGTAAAGGAACTTGATTTTGGTTTCACCTCTAACATTGTTCAGCTTTCAGGCCAGGCCCACTGAAATTGGAGTGTGCTGAGCATTTGGTGTGTAACAACTGTCTCCTTGAGGTGGGTAAGCCAAAGCTAATGTGCTGAGCAAGCCTGCAGTAGCCTTTTGGAAGCTGCACAGGGTTAGAGGATAAAGCAAGAAAGTTCTTGGCTATGCACTATAGAATGGGGTCACTTTCTCCACAGTTCCTTTGGCACTTGTCAAGGAAATAAATTTTCTCTTGTCAAACATTTGTGGGTTTAAAAATACCCTGGCTTTGAGTGGTAATGTGCTGGGGAGTGCAGCAGAACTTTCCTTGCATTTCCTTGTATCTCCTTTGTGTAACCTACTGCTGGATAGAGAATGAAGACATCCCATAGGGCATGGTCCCCACAGTTGTGGGTTTCCTTTGTTTAAATCTGTCTTTAGATTCTGCAGTGTTCAGTACAGTCCTAGTATGTGACAAAGCATTTTTAAAGTCAGTTCTTCTAATGAGGAATAATAAAGAACAGTGACCTCTGATCTGGTAATTAAAATAACTGGTCTGGGTCATCTTGATGCATCCAGGAGAAAAATGTTCATTTACATTAAATGAAATAGTAAAGTAAGGTCGAGTCCATTTATTCCCTCAATGTCTTTAACAGGTGCTGAAAGCTCTGAAGCAGAGGTGACACTGCCTGGCACCTCCTAAAGCTGGCTTTTGGTATAATGACACAAAGGCTGCATTCCCAGTTCTGCTATGAAAAGATTATTATGCTGATGCTACAGATAACAGGAGAGTGAGTGGTTATCAGGAGGCATTTCCTCAATGGTAGTGTTCCTAGAGCACTGCCAGTCTTCCCATCAGCACAATCTGCTCGTGTTACCCAGTCCCATAATGGAAATAATTCCCTGAAGCACAGCTACCTGCTTTGCTTTTCTCAGGGAATCATAAAGCACTAGCAAACAAGGTTGGATTTAGGCAGGAGTTATGTGAGCCCTGCAAGGTTGTCCATTCATATGATAATTATTCTGCATTCATCCTCTTTCTGTAACCTGCTTTTTCATGCACAGCTGCATTTTTTTCCCAGCAGAGCTTAAATTTTGTTCTGTTTGTTTCAAATCCTTGTATCACTGTAAGGATTCAGCAATTCTGTGCTGTGATAAGTCCTTACCATGACTGCTTTGTGCTCCCAACAGCTCAGGCTACTTGTCTTGGGCCTTTTGGTCCCAAAACTTTGGATATAAACTCCTTGTCTAGTGATGTGTAGCCCCGGCATGTTGATGGTTGCTTTAGAAATCAGCATTTTCTCAGCAAAGGGTTCAACAGAAACATTTGCCTAAGTGGGATTTGTGTGTCCAGCCACATGGGTGTACTACTAGGGAGGGTTGCCTTATTTACCTCAAGAACACTTAACCTTCTTCACCCCCAAATCACTTTATCTTTTTTCTTTCTCTTTTTATTACTCTCTTGTGAGAGAGACGTTATTTATATGTCTCTTGGGTGACCAGAGACATGTAAATATTTATTTACATGTCTCTTGGGTGACTCAATGGTTTATAGCACATAGGGATAATGCAGTTTTCAGAACTTGTTTTCTGAATTTGGGCATGGTATCAGAGGCTCCTAGTGATACAATAACCTTCTTTTGCACTCCAAGGTTATGGAACTGGGCAGAAAACAAGTGCAACCAAGGGAAACATATAGGTACCTTATCATTCAAGACCCGCTGGCTTCCCTTGCACGATTTATTGTGCAGTCTGACTGTGTCATATTGTCCAGTTGTCTCATTCACTTAATTTTTTGAGATTTGCCACTGTTCTTGGCCCAAGGTGCAAACACAAATCAGTGCCTGACATGATAATTTTTTTCACATTGTGTGTGTGGAGACGTAGATGATGTTATATTCCAGTTAGGTTTTGTAAAAATTCACCTTCGAGCCCAAAGGAGCTCAGCATAGCTGAAAGAGGTGAATGGAAAGAGGTGAGTTCCACAAAGGGCACTTCAAAATGTTCCCCTTCCTCTGGAACATAAAGTTGTCTCACTCACTGTGTATGAATCAGCTCATCCAGGAGAGGAATCCAAAAGGGAATTGTGCCGAGCAATCATAATTCTAACAAAGTCCTTATGAAGGGTCTAGTCAAAGTGAAATATTTATTTAAAAACATCCTCTGTCTAGCTCTTACCTTGGTCTTTCAAGCAGCTTCTGTGACCTTACACTTGTTGAACTTCATAGGGTTCATGGTAGCCCAAGTAACCCATAATACCCACTCTTCCAGCCTGTCCAGGTCTTCCTGCAGGGTGAGTCTCCCTTCTGAAGTGTCTGTTTCCCTACTTGGCAAACCTCATCAGGGTGCCCTTGGTCCCATCATCCAGATCACTTGTGAGGATATTAAGCAGTGTTGGGCCCAATATCAATCCCTGCTGGACCCCACTTGTGACAGGTCACCACCCTGAAGAGGAGCTGTTTACCAGCACCTCCTGGGTGCTTCCTGCCAGCCAGTTCCCCACCCATTGCACAGACCACTTGTCTAGACCATAATGTGTCTGTTTGTCCAGGAGAAGGCTGTGGGAAACCATATGGAAATCCCTGCAGAAATCCAGGTGAACAATGTCCACTGCCTGCCCCACTGGGACTGAGCAGTTCCTTTGCCATAGAAGGTGAACAGCTCTGTCAAGCACAGTTTCCCCATGGTGAATCCATCCTGGCTTTTCCCAATCCCTTGCTTAATTTTTCTTGTGATATCCTCCAGGAGGATTTCTTCAGTAACTCTCCCAGGAACTGAAGCATAACTTGGCTGCAAAAGCATTTGTAATTTGGGGAAATACATCAGGTTAATAATGCCTGGGCAACCACAAATCTGTGGGGCATCAGTGTGGTTGAAAACCTGACTGTCAAAGGCATTAGCCAAACTTGTAGATTGTTTAGTGAAACCTAGATTTTACTGCTGGCTGCTCACATGCTTTCTAGCTGTGTTAAGATGAGCTGGCAGCAGAGCAGGTTTCTCCTGCACCCTGTTCAGTCACATGTGTGTGTGCATCTCCATCTGCCTGGCTGTGGGCACCTCACAATGTGAGATCCATTCTTCGGCTGAGGAAACCCCTCCCTCTGTGGCTTGCAGAATGGTTGTCTGATGGCCCCTCACCTGGTGTTAAAGCCATGACCTAGAGGTCAGCTGCTTCATCTAATCATCAAAGCACCTGTGCTCCTGTTTCGTATCAGTTGCCCTAAGTGGGTTGGTTCACGAGGCTTCACATGAAGCTCCTGTAGCCTGTACCCCTGCCAGAAGTTATTTTGTTCCCTCAGGAGCGTGACATGCTGCAAATGAATGTCACAAATTCAAATGCAAACATTTTCTATACTATTTCATCTCGTTGGAGACTTGGCTTCTGCTGAGGTGATTTTGCACTTAATTAATCAAGGCTTCTTTAACATGTTTCCAGGCAGGATTTGCTTCTTCTAAAGTCTTTGTAGAACGGGGCTGCATAGCACACCCGTGGGCCAGGCCAGGCCTCATGACAGTGATTTTGGTGCCATCAGTTCTGCTCTTCTGTGAACCCAAGACAGGTTTGGGGCAGACAGGATGGTGAGATACAGGTGGTGGATGCTGTGAGTGAACAACATTGTAGGAGTGAGTTCACTCCCCTTGCGTGGACCAAAGTCAGGGGAGGGGGTTTTTTTATACATATTTATTGTAATGAGCCAAAATGGTGCCAATTGTGTAGTGGCTGAAACTTAGCTGTGTCTGGGGGCCCTGCTAGGTGTAACTGCCCTTACAGTGACACGAGGAGCTTAATTGCTACAAGATCCTCCCCCTTTATCTTTCCTCCTTCCTTCCTGAATATTGCTGCTTTGAATTTTTATCCAATGCTACCTTTTAATCTATAGCTGTCTTTTTAATTTTTGTTTTTTTCTCTTCTCCCCTTTTCATGAATGTTGACATTCATTGGAGACCTGTTTGGTTGTCTAAAGGGAAGGCCCTAACAGCACATTTATTCTTAAAGCTGAACAAAATATCCTGGAGCCAGTAGCAGTAGCCTTATTTGTCATGCTCTTAGCCAAGCCTGAAGTTCTCTTTAGGAGCTGACCTGAAATGCAGCATCATTGCTGGGAGGCAGGAAAAATTGATCTCTTGGTTCTCCCTTTTTTAGCTACATATGATCCACATGTTTGGCTTGTGTATTTAGGAACACTGCCAATGGCTTCCAGTTGGACATTCCAGCTCTGTGCGTAGCATGTCCCTGAAGATCTCGAGCCAGGGTCCCTCCTGAGTTGCAGCTGAGTTCCTTGTGAGGAATGCTGAAGAGCTCAGCAGACATGCTGCCTTTGGCAGCTGCTTGTTCCTTGGAAAACCTGCCATGAGAGCCAACATCACATGGCAGCTTCCACTGCCTCGCAGTTCTAGACACGTGAGAACTAAATATATTTTGTTGTTTCTTGACAGTTATGGCAAAATTCAGCAAACATTCATTATGATCTACTAATGAGTGTGGCTCTAAAACATCTCTGAAACCAAAATAAGTGTTTACAGGAGAATTCCCAGCATTTACAAGCTTTTCCTGAACTCAGCTTCTCGAACTGTGTGTTTGATGCAGAGATTGTGCCTCAGCCTATCAGTATTGGGAATTGTGTGTGGAAAAAGCTGTCAACCTAGTACACATCAAAAATTAAAATGATTTGCTGCCTCAGGTAGGCAATCTGTTCTTTAGGTTCCTAAATCTAACCTTCCTGTTGTGTAGTATTTCACTGAACATAATCATAGCTGAATGATGATTTAGACTGCTAGGGAGAATCTAGGGATTCACACAACTCTGAAGATCTTTGTGGGAGTGTTGGCGGCGAGTATTTTGTATTTTAATTTTGCAGTACAAAATTGTTTTGGAGAGTTAATTATAAAATGGAGATTTCAGATGTAACACACACAAACCTAAATGCAGAGTGTGCACCCACAGACACACATTGAAGGAGGAAATAGATGTTTAGATTTCATTTTTTGTTCACTGTACCAATTACGGGAATGACTTGCTGCTTTGGAAACTGAAGATTTTTCATGTTTGCTTGCTTGACTTTCCCTTTTTCCCGCTGTTGACTCCAAGGAAGTATGTTTTGGGTTGGCCTTTTTGACTGTTGAAGCAAAGCTTGGGTGGCATCTCTCATGTAAAATGTGCTGCTCTTTTGTAAAAGAGATGTTGAATATCTGCTTTTTCTCTTCTCGAGAAGCTGACCCAAATTGAGTTTTCATAATGGAATTTACAGACAGGCAGAACAGTGGCAATAACTAGGAATTAATTTGTTGAAATCTTGGCTTCCCAGGTGCTGTGACAAATGTCAAGATGGTTTAAACAATATAATCCCACCCTCAATGCAAGAATCATAACCACTGAGTGGAAGGAGTTTTAAATCTAACATGCTTTTACCAAACAATTGATGCCTTTTGTGACTTGAATCTGTTGAGAAATGATCAGTGCTGGACACTGCGTCTCAGTGGGACCCTCATGCAGACGTAGTGCATAGGGTACAGTGCTTGCAGGAACAATTCTTTGGAAGTTTGGACAATGAGGGTTTTACACACATACAACTTGCAAAATTTATTATTCTGTCCCTGCTCAGCCCCTCCAAGGATAATTTTAATGCAGTTTCCATTTGTTTCTCATTTAGATCTTTACAGCTGCCAGTGTGCTCTATTCTCATACCACCTGCTATCACTCTCCAAAGTACATCTAAAGTCTGTTTTTTCGGCAATACTTCTGCAAGGAATGAACCTTAACTTGTGAAAGTTCATAGGCATTATGGAACATTTTAAGGCATTCTGAGTGATAAGTGAGTAATGCCAAGTAAGATGATGGAAATTGCTCCTGTTGGCTGCCAAAAGCTAGTAGGGTGTAGCCTCTAGTACAATCTGGTGCCTGCAAGAAGGTCTTTTTGAAATCTGTTTTCTTCAATTTAGATATTGAAAGATGAAGGGTTGTTTTCCTCTCTTCCCAGAAAAGTTTGATTCCTAACATCTGTAGAGCAATTACTTACATAACAGACTGTACCCAAGTTAGTCTTCTTTGTTAAAGTCAACATATCCTTTTGATTGTATTCTTCCCTTCCCCTTTTTTTCAGTGTTGTACTCAGCTGTTTCTTTCCTTTGCCCTGCAGCTCCTTTAACCTCACTGTAGCTACACTGTGTGGGTTAGACCCAGTGAAATCTGAGTGCTTTCCAGGATTTGCCCGGCGAGGATGTGCTCCTGGCAGTCAGCTTTGGTTCTGGAAAGTGCTAAGGTTAAGGAGGTGCAATAAAACAAGTCTACAGGGAACTGCTTTGCTGAATCAGGGTTAACAGAGAGTTTTGCTGCCTCAGCCTTCTTCAGACTCGTCATATCTCACAGCTTCATTTACCTTGTTGAACTGGGTTTTGTGTGTGCTTGCCTGGATGGTTTTCTGAGTTTCTCTCACTTTCCAACTCAACTTCGGAGGCACGAGTTTGAGGATGAGATTAACCAGCTCCTCCAAATATGTGAAACTCTTGAAACCCTGTGCCATTATGGTTGTAGCCTTTGCTTTACACCACCAACACACTCATTTGCAGGTGGCTGGCTCCTTGCCTACCAGTGGGGAAAAGACACAAGAGAATCAAGCCCTTGGCAGCTCTGCAGATGTGCAGCCTCTGGCTCTCTGTAGAGGTAGCAGGGAGCTGCAAGGCAGAAGGGCGCTGACAGTCAGAGGGGCTCAGGGGGTCAGGAATTGTTCTACCGGGCTGGGGCAGCAGAGCCTTTATGGAGCACGGTCCTTGCCTTCTGACCTGGTGCAGAAGTGCCCTTTGCAAATGAAAGGCCACCCACGGCTCCCTCAGGCAGGGAAACACAATATCCATTGGACTCTTTTCACCTCCAAATGTGAAGGACTCATCAGTGGCAATAAATGGCAGCGGTAAGATGGATTTCTTGTCAACAGAACTGGGAGAACATTTGTTAATTAAAGGACAGCAGTGACTCTTGAAGAGTGAAGGTAGGGGGGCGTGTCTGTTTAAAAACCTGATGCAGTGCAGTGCAATGAGATGTTTTGAACAGCGTGGTAAGAGCATGAATTCGACCTATTTCTGTGTATAAACAAATGCATGTTTTACTTTACAGCAAACGTAGTTCAGGAAACTTACTGACCTTGTCTTTATTCTAATGATTTTCCTATTGCTTGGTATGTGTTCCTTCTTCACTGGTAGTCTATGCCTGATTAATTGTTTCACAATGCCATAAGCTTCTCCTGCAATTGTCCCACAAACTTAATGAATTATCATACTTTTATTAGCATAATATCATGTTCTATTTTTTTTTTTTGGAGTTAAGGGATGCTGCATTCCCCTCCCTGGACCAACACTCAGGTATGGCCAGCACTGTTAGTGGTGAGCAAAGAGAATCCATCTTCCTTCTAGAGGCCCTGCCGCAGATTTTTGTGGCAATGTATCAGTATCTGCACCTCATCTGGAAATAATGTTGCCTCATGCTTGAAACTTCTGGGTCTTTTTTCTTTTTTTTCTTTTTATTAAATATCCTTCTGGTCAACATGTCCAAATACAGGTAGGTCTATAGGCAGGTGAGAGGGGACTTAAACATAATGTACCCACAGCCTGTGTTTAGCACTGATGCCTGAGGTTGGTAGTCTGGCCTTTTCAGGACTTCAGAATTAAGTAACAATGGCATCCAGGCTGCCTGCACACCCCTGTTTGTTTTTTGGTTGGATTTGCATTTCTGTGAAGTGTTTAAATCACTTCATCTCTGGAGAACTCCATTCTTATACAATGCATAGATAGATATCAGTGGAGCTTCAAATATTACATACAACTTAAATACCATTTGGAATGATGATCACCTGCAAGAAGTTTTCCTGATAGGTTTTTAAGACAGAGAGCTCTGTAGTGCATTGCTGAGTTTATGATGAGCTGAAGAGTACAAAGAGCTTATTTTATTGATTTGTTTTGTTTGCATTTTACTTAGTGGGGACATTTTCCTTCATTTTGCAATACATCTTACAAAAAGGGGGAAAAGGGGAAATTTGTATCCAGGATCAGTGAATAGAATCAGGTGAGAAATGCTGCAGTCTGCTGATTTTGGAAACAAACATAAGGGAGGAGTCAACAGGTGACAGGATACATTCTGACAGAAAGATTTCTTTGGAGAAACACTGATTTGTCAGATGCACTTAAACAAGTGCTTTTGAAGTGCAGGTGGAAAACTGCTAGAAACTTTAGGTGAGAGCAAATGAATTTTCTTTCCTGGAGAAAGCTCAGCTGTTGTGGAAAATCTAGAGAATTTTTTTTTCCCCATTATCTTTTGTTCTGCCTGAAAGAGCTGATATGAATTTTATTTAATCGTTGTGGAGATAGCTCATATCAAGATTCCCATAAAGGTTATCTGGAATAGGAAAACAATCAAGTATAAACCATTCTCCCGGTACCTGCCAAGTACTTTGACACAAGCTGTGCTTTAAACTAGAAAATTGCGAGGAACATAACGTTGTTTGCAGTGTTGGTAGAAACCTTAGCCAGCTGCAGAGAAAAGTTGAAGGGAGCTTGGCTAAATGTTTTTTGCCTGCTGAATGCTTGGTTAATTCCTAGTTGAAAGCAGTTGCAGGAGTAGTTTGTTTCTATAATTGTGCCGAGAAACACCCAGAGCAAAGGACAGGTATTGCTGCTTTTCGAGTGCGTCTGTAAACCGCGGCCAGGACCAGAGCCCAGCAGAAATTGCATAACCAGCTTTATCTGCGCACAGCAAACCCTTTCCCGAAGGTTTCTCAGCCTGCAATTCCAACTCTGGCTCTGGCAGCGCGCTCGGGACTTCCTTTGCCGCATCTGTGCGGACACCTGGGATGGGTGTCTGCAGCTGGGCGGTGCGTTCCTCTCGAAGATTGTGGAACTTCCGAAATTTAAAAATATTTGTGCCGTTTTATTCTGGTTTTCTGAAAACAAAAACCTCACATAAAAAATATTTATTAAAAAAAAATAAGAAAAGAAACGAAACAAAGCAGTAAATAGCTGGAGCAGACGCAGCAGGAGGACCCGCAGGGCCGCGGTGGAAGGCAGGGGCTGGCTGGCGGAGCAGCCCCCCGCCCGTCCCGCTGGGCTCGGCTCGGCTGGCCGCGGGC